>SJYA01001607.1:175289-256565 GCA_006410615.1 Neotragus moschatus
TGTGTGCTAAGTCGCTTCAGTCATGTCTGTCTCTGTGTGACCCCATGGACTGTAACTCTCTAGGCTCCTCTGTCCCTGGAATTCTCCAGGCAAGAATACTGGAGTGGGTTGCTGTGCCCTTCTCCAGGGGATCTTCCCAACCCAAGGATCAAATTAGTGTCTCTCAAGTCTCCTGCATTGACAGTTGGGTTCTTTACCACTAGTGCCACCCGGGAAGCCCGAGTCACTTATACATGTTCTGAATACTGTATAATCTCTTTCCTCTAGGAGCTCATAGTTCAATTATCTAGGAAGAATCAAAAGAAGATGAGCCAATTTACTTTTTTAAAAAAACTTTATTTATTTTGGCTTCATCTTGTAGCATGTGGGATCTTTGTTCCCCAACCTGGGACCAAATCCGTGTCCCCTATAGTGGAAGCATGAAGTCTTAACCACTGCACTGCCAGGGAAGTCCCAAGTCAATATGCTTTTGATTGACTTTGTCTCATGTTGATGGCCCTACCCTGAAAAAATAACTGTGCTTTGGAGCAAATGTTAAAAGCTTCTCTCAATCTTATGGGAATAAGATAATTCCCATTGCCCTGAGTCTATTGTGATCAGTTTCCACTACACGAGCCTCAAGTCTAAATACCCCCTGATATGTTTGCCCAAGAGTTTGAAAGTGGGGAGAACTTTCCTATGAAACAAGCTACGGTTCCTTGTGCTTGAAGTTTCTGTCCACATTTTTGGAACTGCTGATAATAGCATAAGGGTGTCTTTAAGAAAGGCATATATATTTTTTTCTTTCTTACAGTATTGTACTGGGCTAGGATCATTGTAGGTTCACATCTTTTTTTTTTTTTTCTTCTAATTTTAGTTACTATTTTTTGAGGTCTTACCTTGTCCTTAATAACTTATTGTGCCTTCTATAAAGGTAATTTTATTTATTTTAAATAATCCTAAAATGTATGTATTATTTGTTCCACGAATGACTGAGCTGAACTGAATATATATATATATATATATATATATATAAACTTCAGAATGCACTGTATAGAGTCTAACATTGCTCTATTATGAATAGATTGATAAATTATCTAGATCAGTATTATAAAGGAGAGGCAGGGTCTTAAAGTTCTAGTATCTACACTAAACGAGCTATGTCAACTATTTCTCCAAGAAGCTCTGGGGTAGAGTTTGCCGTCTCTAGCTCGGGGAGCCCAGTGAGTGCTCCTGGGCTTTAATCGTGATACAGCTGAGATCGTTTTGAGGGGCACTAATTCAAACCATTTCTTCATAGTGGTTATTTACCCTAACCTGACATTTGTCCATTTTAGCCTCTCTCCCCTGAAGACCCCGCTGGGTTGTGTTCAGCCTCAGACAGCACAGTCATGCCAGCAAATAGCTCTTCTTCTGGCACTTGTGTTTTCTACCTCGTGGTTTGTTTAACTGTGGCTACTCTTTTCATTAATAGCTGTTTACACTTCACGATGATACTTGTTGAGCTTGGCAAAAGCCCTTCATTCTACACATTTATTTTTTTTCTGATCCCAGGGCAAACTGTCATATTTGACAATATTTTTGCTATGTAATAGCAAGTGAAGAACAGTTAATTAAATAGGCTGTGTTGTTATAATGGGAACAGGGATTAAAAATATTGGCACACTGCTAACATGTTGCTTTTGAAAGAATAGTTTCTGGTTGACCTGGATACAATTAAATATAGAAGGAACGTGGGAAGAAGTGGGAATATAGGTTCTCCAGCACCTCTCTTCACCCTCAATCAAACACTATCATTGCAGAAAAGAAGAGACCATCAGTGGCCTTTGCTAGTGAACACTTTGTTGGCACCGCCACCAGTTCCCAGCTTCTGGGGAGGCACGGTCCAATCAAGACTTGGGTTCACTTTGTCCCCTTGCTGTTTAGCTACTAGTCCTAGAGGAAGGGCTGGCCCCTGGGAAGGTAGCACAGTTAAGCCTCACACCCTCAATCCCAGGGCCAGCCTCACACATTTGCAAGCTTTCAGAGTACCACTTAATAGGGCCTTCGAGCCAGCCCAACAGAAAGTGCTGCTAAACTGCTCGGTTGGCAGAGCTGAGTTTATACAGATGGGAGAGTTAGCAGAGACCACAGAACAAATACCAGCAACCAATCCATTTCACACTTCTGAAAAAAGAGAAAGGAATGGCAGAGGCGGGCCAAAGCAAACAGGCTTTGGAAAACTTGAAGCTGTGGGCTGGAATTTTCAGCTGTTCCCGTTCTCCTAACACTCAGTTTAGGGAGTTGGGTCCACTCAGAAAAGCAGAAACTTTCTCCTTCTCAGGTTCAGCCTCCTACAGAAAAAGGGCAGTTCGTTCCCAATCACAAAATGAGAATAGTTTCCAACATCATTAGCACAGTTATCCTGGAGTCTGTTTTTTTTTTTTTTTTTTTGGTGGTGGGGGGGTGGTTCAAAGGTGCTATTTTTTCCAGAGAATTCTATGCTGTTGGGATTCCCTCAGCTTGTCTCTCTGTGGCATACCTCCATCTTAGTCTTTATTTTCTCCTGTCTCTCCCTCTCATTTTTTCCCCTCTTCTTCCAGGAAAGAAAGCCATTTTCTTTTTTTTTTTTCCTCCCAGAGTATGCTGAAACATAAAACTTCCCCACAGTTTGCTACCTCACACAAATGCCCTTCAGTTTCAGCTAAAGCGCTTATTGTTGTTCAGTCACTCAGTCGTGTCCAACACTTTGCAACCTCATGGACTATAGCATACCAGGCTTCCCTGTCCTTCACTATCTCCCACAGTTTGCTCAAACTCATGTCCATTGAGTCAATGATGCCACCCAACCATTTCATCCTCTGTGCTTATCAAAATTCATCATAAACACGGATATTGCTCCTGCCTTGGGGATGGGTGGTGTTTCTAGTTCCAACCCCAAAAGGAATGAAGACGATATTTGGAGAGAAGAATTAAAGAGAAGTTTTGCCTAAGTGACTGTGAAACAGTCAGCAGCCGTCCCCAGCATGGTCATGTAGAGTTTATGGAGAGTGGTTGGGAGAAACTTTCCTGCAGGCTGGCATCACACACACCAGCATGGTGGCTTCAGGTAGGATACTCCATCAGAGAAAGAAAGAAAGCTATGTACCCATGACACAGACAATAGTGCAACTGTCTTAGCTCTGGATGCTTTGGAAGATGGCTGGAGGTCCTTTTGACAGATTAACCAGGTCACCCAACTAGTTTACCAGAATGTGTGGGTATGTGTCTGTAAGGAAAAACTCTGCAACTGTGTTTAAAAACAGTTCCATCTGTTCTTATGTATTTAAAATGCTTAGATGGGGNGGGTGGCTTCAGGTAGGATACTCCATCAGAGAAAGAAAGAAAGCTATATACCCATGACACAGACAATAGTGCAACCATCTTAGCTCTGGATGCTTTGGAACATGGCTGGCAGGTCCTTTTGACAGATTAACCAGGTCACCCAACTAGTTTACCAGAATGTGTGGGTATGCGTCTGTGAGGAAAAACTCTGCAACTGTGTTTAAAAACAGTTCCATCTGTTCTTATGTATTTAAAATGCTTAGATGGGGGGCAGGGGGAGGCGGGGAAGAGGAGTGAAAACACAAGAATCAGATTATTTAGGAAATAGATCATCTCAATTCAAGTTGTTACCAAAGGCTCCCAGCTGGAACAGTGGTAAAGAATCCGCTTGTCAATGCAGGAGACTCAAGAGACGCAGGTTCGACCCCTGGGTCTGCAAGATCCCCTGGAGGAGGAAATGACAATTCACTCCAGCCTTGCCTGGAAAATTCCATAGACAGAGGAGCCTGGTGGGGTACCATCCATGGCGGTCATAAAGAGTCAGACATGACTGAGGGACTGAGCATACACACACACACACACACACACACACACACATACACACACACACACACACGCACACACACACACATGCACACACACACACAACAAAGACATACAGATCAATAAACAAAGAACTCACAGAAATTAGGGAAAATTGCTATAAGAGGGAGAGGAAAATGGCTTGATAAAGTCAATGGCTGTTTACCGTGAGGACCATCTCCTGGCTAGATGAGACCCCCAAGGGCTGGTACACTGAAATGTGGACATGACTGCTTCTCTGAGAAACGAAATTGAGCCAAAGAAAAGCCTACTAGAAAGTACTGGCATCTGGACAACTCTGAGTAAAAAGAAGAGAAAGTCCTGCAGTTGGCAGAATAAAAAGATAATGGTGTCTGCTGTTGTTCCATCACTAAGTCGTGTCTGACTCTTTGTAACCCTGTGGGCTGCAGCATGCTGGGCCTCGCTGTCCCTCGCTGTCTCCTGGATTTTGCCCAAGTTTTCTTGGTGTCTGGATCAGGGTAAATAAGGAGTTCAAAGCAGTGCACTTGAATGGACACTTGGCTTTCTAAGGTCTGAAGCAAGCAAACAAAATAATAGTAACCACCCTATTTTAATAGGCTAAGGTTGACAGCAGAGGAACAGAGGGTATGATCAAGGTAAGATATATGAGAACTATGACATATCCCAAGAATTAAGTCTCCATTGGTTACCTCTTGATAAACCGTGTCTAGTGTGGTACGTGCAGGTTCCATCACCAGATAAGGAATGGCAATGCCAAAGTCAAATAGAGCCGGTGATGTTCTTCACTCTGCTAATGGGAACATAGCCTGGGAAACTTCTGCCTGTAATAAGATGTTCTTGAAAGTCTGTTTTTTCGTAATTGACCAAGATCTGGACAACCAAGCATGATTCATAATTATATCCCCAATATATCTTTAGTATGTCATCTAGATAAGTGAGCTGACATTGCTAAATCTCAGTTTCTCTATATGAAAGCCAAAAGTATTGGCGAGCTTTGTCAAACTTATTCAGAACCAGGATAACTGTGCCAAATACAGCTTCCCATGGGTGCATGCTAAATCACTTCATTTGTGTCTGACTGTTTGCAACACTATGAACTATAGAGCCCTCCAGGCTCCTCTGTCCATGGGATTCTCCAGGCAAGAATTCTTAAATGAGTTGCCATTTCCTACTCCAAGGAATCTTCCTGACCCAGGGATCAAACCCGTGTCTCTTATGTCTCCTGCATTGGCAGGTGGGTTCTTTACCACAAGCGCCACCTGAGAAGCTCCAGTTTTACATGGTACCCTCTTAAATATAGCCAATGTTAAATGGCCACAAGCTGGCTGAATGAGAAGAAGTGATGAGGCAGTTGGAGTTCTGCTGGCTTTTCCTCTTAACCAGCAATTCTCCAGTTGCTGATGTCCTAGGGCTCTCTGGAACAGAGAGTGAACCCCACTGGACCTGATCATTCTAAGCTCTTCATAGTGCTGCTGCTGCTGCTGCTACTGCTGCTGCTGCTGCTAAGTCACTTCATTTGTGTCCAATTCTGTGCGACCCCATAGATGGCAGCCCCCAGGCTCTCCCATCCATGGGATCCTCCAGGCAAGAACACTGGAGTGGGTTGCCATTTCCTTCTCCAATGCATGAAAGTGAAAAGTGAAAGTGAAATCGCTCAGTCGTGTCCAACTCCTAGCAACCCCATGGACTGCAGCCCACCAGGCTCCTCTGTTCATGGGACTCTCCAGGCAAGAGTACTGGAGTGGGGTGCCATTACCTTGTTTATAGTGTTACCTTCTTTAATCTCATATTATCAGATCGAAAAAGAAAAGTAGTGAAACTTTTAAGCAATTTAAATCACATAAAAGAGGAATCACAGATCAAATTTGCCAACATCTGCTGGATCATAGAAAAAGTAGGAGAACTTCAGAAAACCATCTACTTCTGCTTCATTGACGATGCTAAAGCCTTTGACTATGTGGATCACAACAAACTGTGGAAAATTCTTCAAGAGATGGGAATATCAGAACACCTTACCTGCCTCCTGAGAAACCTGTGTGCCGGTCAAGAAGCAGCCATTAGAATGAGACATGGAACAATGGACTGTTCAAAATTGAGAAAGGAGTATGTCAAGGATGTATATTGTCACTCTGCTAATTTAACTTATACACAGAGTACATCACATGAAATGCTGGGCTGGATGAATCACAAGTTGGAATCAAGATTGCTGGGAGAAATATCAACAACCTCAGATATGCAGATGATACCACCCTAATGGTAGAAAGTGAAGAGGAACCAGAAAGTCTCTTGATTAAGGGAAGAGAGGAGAATAAAAAAGCTAGCTTAAAGCTCAATGTGCAAAACACTAAGATCATGGCATCCAGTCCCATCACTTTATGGTAAATAGAGGAGGAAAAAATGAAAATAGTGACAGATTATATTTTCTTGGGCTTCAAAATCACTGCAGATGGTGACTGAAGCCATGAAGTTAAAAGATTCTTGCTCCTTGGAAGAAAAGCAATGACAAACCTAGACAGTGTATTAAAAGTCAGAGACATCATTTTACCAACAAAAGTCCATATAGTCAAAGCTAAGGTTTTTCCAATGGCCATGCACAGATGTGACAGTTGGACCATGAAGTAGTCTGAGTGCTGAAGAATTGATGCTTTCTAACTGTGGTGTTGAATTTTTGAACTGTGTGGTTTTTGTGGTGTGTTTCTTTTTGAGCTTTGTGGTGTGGTTTTTGAACTGTGGTGTTGGAGAAGATTCTTGAGAGCCACTTGGACTGCAAGGAGATCCAATCAGTCCATCCTAAAGGAAATCAATTCTGAATATTCATTGGAAGGACCAATGCTGAAACTCCATTACTTTGGCCACCTGATACAAAAAACGGACTCATTGGAAAAGACCCTGATGCTCGGAAAGACTGAAAGCAGGAGGCGAAGTGGACAACAGAAGATAAGATGATTGGATGGCATCACAGACTTGATGGACATGAGTTTGAGTAAGCTCCAGGAGTTGATGTGATGGACAGGGAGGCCTGGTGTGTCGTAGTCCATGGAGTCACAAAGAGTCAGACATGACTGAGCGACTGAACTGAACTGAACTGAAAAGATTCGTAAGAGCGTCTTGGACTGCAAGGAGATCAAACCAGTTAATCCTAAAGGAAATCAACTCTGAATATACATTGGAAGGAGTGATGCTAAAACTGAAGTTCCAATACTTTTGGCCACTTGATGCAAAGAGATGACTCACTGGAAAAGACCCTGATGCTGGGAAAGATTGAAGCCAGAGGATGAGATAGTTGGATGTGATTACCCACTCAACGGACATGAGTTTGAGCAAACACTGGGAGTTAGTGAAGGACAAGGAAGCCTGGAGTGCTGCAGTCCAAAGGGAGTCACAAAGAATCAGACATGACTGAGCCACCGAACAACAAAAATGTAAGATTTTGCCTGGGCCATATCTGAATCTTCCCCACACAGTTTTTTAATCTCCCTCTCTCTTTTCAATCTTCTACTTCTTGTTGGCATTGCCCAGGCCAATGGCTGGGGTCTTTTATGCCTTATATTCATATTCAAGGATACTTCCACAGTCAGATGAAGCCTGGCTCCTTTAAATGCCACATGATCTGATTAACAAGAATTGCACGCTGGTTCTGCTTTCAGGCTTGTCTCCAAAAAAGGACTCATGTGTTGGCAACGTCCTTCCTGCTCTCCTACATCCTGGGCTACACCAGACATGTTTCTCCTCCTCTGCCTTCTGCCAGTCTCTCGTTGGCGGTTTTCTTTACTAATAGTTGTCATTCTAGGTGGTGTTGCATCCTATACAAACGTCCACCTTTCGAGTGAATCTGCTCTGAACCACATCTGAGTTAGGTGTTACATACACCGCATACAGATCAAGCAGTCCTTGAATTAAAGGAGCTTAGGCTCTACTGTAGTGAGGTTCGAGCTTTGGTAACCGTGATTCACAGTAAATATATGTAAATGGTCCAATAAAAATAAACATACACATAAAAAAGTATTATTTCAGAAGTTTAAGAAGCAACACTTACCGAGTGACATTTTCTATTCTATTCTAGAGTGGATTAGAAAGGATTTTAGAATGGGTTACNCCGTCTATTTCCCATGAAGTGATGGGACTGGATGACAGCAAAGTTAATCAGCCATACATATACATATATCCACTCTTTTATAGATTTCCTTCCCATTTAAGTCACCACAGAGCACTGAGGAGAATTCCCTGTGCTCATTTAACTATCTATTTTATACATAGTGGTAGTTTAGTGGCTAAGTCGTGTCCACCCCTTGCAATCCCATGGACTGTGTGTAGCCTGCCAGGTTCTTCTGTCCACAGGATTATCCCACAAGAATACTAGAGTGGGTTGCCATTTCCTACTCCAGATTTTATACATAGTAATGTACACGTGTCAGTCCCAATCACCCAATTCTTCCCACTCTCTCTCTCCCATCCCTGGTGGCCATACATTTGCTCTCTACGTCAGTGTCTTTATTTCTGTTTTGCAAATAGGTTCATCTCTACCATTTTTCTAAATCCACATATAAAGTGTTAGTTACTGCTCCTCTGTCCATGGAATTCTCCAGACAAGAATACTGGAGTGGGTGGCCATTTCCTTCTCCAGGAGATATTCCTGACCTAGGGATCAAACCCAGGTCTCCTGCACTGCAGGGAGATTCTTTACCATCTGAACCACCAGGAAAGCCATGATATTACACAATATCTTTTTCTGACATACTTCACCTGTTATGATAATCTCTAGGTCCGTCCACATTTCTGCAAATGGCATTATTTCATTCCTTTTTATGACCAAGTAATCGTCTACTGTGTATATGTACAGTAGCAAGAATAAAGAAGCTGTTCTTTATCCGTTCCTCTGTCAATGGACATTTGCATTGCCTGCTGTGCTGCAATGAACACTGGAGTACATATATCCTTTAGAAATATGGTTTTCTCCAGATATATGCCCAGGAATGGGATTGCTGGGTCATATGATAGTTCTATTTTTAGTCTTTTAAGAAACCTCCATACTATTCTCCATAGTGGCTGTACCAATTTACACTTCCATCAACAGTGTAGGAGGGTTCCCTTTTCAGCATTTATTGTTTGTAGNAATATGGTTTTCTCTAGATATATGCCCAGGAATGGGATTGCTGGGTCATATGATAGTTCTATTTTTAGTCTTTTAAGAAACCTCCATACTATTCTCCATAGTGGCTGTACCAATTTACACTTCCATCAACAGTGTAGGAGGGTTCCCTTTTCAGCATTTATTGTTTGTAGAATTTTTATGATGGCCATGCTGGTGTGAGGTGATACCTCATTGTAGTTTTGATTTGCATTTCTCTAATAATAATGTTGAGCATCTTCTTATGTGTCTGCTGGCCATCTACAGGTCTTCTTTGAAGAAATGTCTATTTATGTATTTCACACTTTTTTTGATTGGGTTGTTCATTTTCTTTCTATATTGATCTGCATGAGGTGTTTGTATATTTTGGAGATTAATCCCTGCTGTTGCTTTGTTGGCAAATATTTTCTCCCATGTGATGGTTGTCTTTTTGTTTTATGGTTTCCTTTGCTGTGTAAAGCTTTTAAATTTAATTAGGTCCCATTTGTTTGTCTTTTTTTCCATCACTCTAGGCAATAGATCAAAAAACGTCTTGCTGTGATTTATGTCGGAGAATGTTCTGTCTACATTTTCCTCTAAGAGTTTTATGGTATCCAGCATTTAGGTCTTTAATCTGTTTTGAGGGGTGTGTGTGTGTGTGTGTGTGTGTGTGGTGTTAGGGAATGTTCTAATTTCATTCTTTTACATGCAGTGGTTCAGTTTTACCAGCACCATTTATTGAAGAGACTCTTTTTTCCATTGTATATTCTTGCCTCCTTTTTCATAAACAGAAATATCTTGCTTTCCTATACACTAACAATGAAAGATCAGAAAGAGAGATTAAGGAAATAATCCCATTTACCATTGCATCAAAAATCATAAAATACCTAGGAATAAACTGATCTAAGAAAGTAAAAGACCTGTAAGATACTGATGAAAGAAATCCAAGATAACAAAAATAAATGGAAAGATATACTGTGTTCTTGGATTGGCCACAGGTGCATGGGTTTACCTCTGGCCTTTCTATCCTGTTACACTGAACTATATTTCTGTTTTTGTGCCAGTACCATATTGTTTTGATTACTGCAAATTTTAGTATAGTTGGAAGTCAGGGAGCCNCACTGTTTCCACAGTTTCCCCATCTATTTGTCATGAAGTGATGGGACCAGATACCATGATCTTAGTTTTCTGAATGCTGAGTTTTAAGCCAACATTTTCACTCTCCTCTTTCACTTTCATCAAGAGGCTTTTTAGTTTCTTTTTGCTTTTTGCCCCAAGATGTGTATAAGAGACATATTCAGAGTCTTTTTTGTTTCCATACAAATTGCAAAATTTTTTAATTCTTTGAGAAATGCCCTTGAATAGGGATTGCATTAAATCAACAGATCGCTTTTGGGTAGGATAGTCATTTTGACAATAGTGATTCTTCCAATCCGAGAACACAGTATAGCTTTCCATCTATTTTTCTTATCTTGGATTTCTTTCATCAGTATCTTACAGTTTTCCGAGTACAGGTTTTTTACTTTCTTAGATCAGTTTATTCCTAGGTATTTTATGACTTTTGATGCAATGGTAAATGGGATTATTTCCTTAATCTCTCTTTCTGATCTTTCATTGTTAGTGTATAGGAAAGCAAGATATTTCTGTTTATTAATTTTGTATCCTGCAACTTTACCAAATGCATTGATGAGCTGTAGTAGTTTTCTGGTAGCATCTTCAGGATTTTCCACATTTGGAAAGCTCAGCAGTAGCTACAGGACTGGAAAAGGTCAGTTTTCTTTCCAATCCCATAGAAAGGCAATGCCGAAGATGTTCAAATTACCATACAATTGCACTTCTTTCACAGGCCAGCAAGATTATGCTCAAAATCCTTCAAGCTAGGCACCAGTAGTACATGAATGGAGAACTTCCAGATGTAAAAACTGGATTTAGAAAAGACAGAGGAACTAGAGATCAAATTGCCAGCATCCACTGGATCATAGAAAAAGTAAGGGAATTCCAAAAAACATCTACTTCATTGACTATGCTAAAGGCTTTGACTGCAAGGATCACAATAAACTGTGGAATCTTCTTAATGAGAATGGGAATACCAGACCCCATTACCTGCCTCCTGAGAAAGCTGTATGCAGGACAAGAGCAACAGTTAGAAACGGATATAGGACAACAGACTGTTTCCAAATTGGGAAAGGAATACGTCAAGGCTGTATATTCTCACCCTACTTATTTAACTTATATGCAGAGTACATCACGCAAAATGCCGGGCTGGATGAATCACAAGCTGGAATCAAAATTGCTGGGGGAATATCAATAACCTCAGATATGCAGATGATATCACTTTAATGGCAGAAAGCAAAGAGGAACTAAAGAGCCTCTTGATGAAAGTGAAAGAGGAGAGTGAAAAAGCTGGCTTAAAACTCAACATTTAAAAAACTAAGATCCAATCCTATCACTTCATGGCAAATAGATGGGGAAAATGTGGAAACAGTGTCATTTTTCATTTTCTTGGCTCCAAAATCAATGCAGATGGTGGCCGCAACCAAATATTTAAAAGACGCTTGCTGTCTTGTACTTGATCTGAGAGGAAATGCTTTCAGCCTTTCACTATTGAGTATGATGCTAGCTGTACATTTGTCATCAGTTCAGTTGCTCACTTGGGTCTGACTCTTTGAGACTCTATGGACCACAGCAGTCCAGGCCTCCCTGTCCATCAACAACTCCGGGAGTTTACTCAAACTCATGTCCATTGAGTCGGTGATGCCATCCAACCATCTCATCCTCTGTCGTCCCCTTCTCCTCCTTCCTTCATATCTTTCCCAGTGTCAGGGTCTTTTCAAATGAGTCAGTTCTTCGCATCAGGTGGCCAAAGTATTGGGAGTTTCAGTTTCAGCTCCAGTCCTTCCAATGATTATTCAGGACTGATTTCCTTCAGGATGGACTGGTTGGATCTCCTTGCAGTCCAAGGAACTCTCAAGAGTCTTCTCCAACACCACAGTTCAAAAGCATCAGTTCTTCGGTGCTCAGCTTTCTTTATAGTCCAATTCTCACATCCATACATGACTACTGGAAAAACCATAGCCTTGACTGGACAGACCTTTGTTGGCAAAGCAATGTCTCTGCTTTTTAACATGCTGTCTAGGTTGCTCATAACTTTTCTCCCAAGGAGTAAGCATCTTTTAATTTCATGGCTACAATGACAATCTGCAGTGATTTTGGAGCCGAAAAAAATAGTCTGTCACTGTTTCCACAGTTTCCCCATCTATTTGTCATGAAGTGATGGGACCAGATACCATGATCTTAGTTTTCTGAATGCTGAGTTTTAAGCCAACATTTTCACTCTCCTCTTTCACTTTCATCAAGAGGCTTTTTAGTTTCTTTTTGCTTTCTGCCATAAGGGTGGTGTCATCTTCATATTTGAGGTTATTGATATTTCTCCTGGCAATCTTGATCCCAGCATGTGCTTCCTCTAGCCCAGTGTTTCTCATGATATACTCTGTATATAAGTTAAATAAGCAGGGTGACTTGACGGATTCTTTTCCCTATTTGAAACCAATCTATTGTTCCATGTCCAGTTCTAACTGTTGCTTCCTGACCTGCATACAGATTTCTCAGGAGGCNATGATCTTCGTTTTCCGAATGTTGAACTTTAAGCCAACTTTCTCACTCTCCTCTTTCACTTTCATCAAGAGGCTTTTTAGCTCCTCTTCACTTTCTGCCATAAGGGTGGTGTCATCTGCATATCAGAGTTTATTGTTATTTCTCCTGGCGATCTTGATTCCAGCTTGTGTTTCTTCCAGTCCAGCGTTTCCCATGATGCACTCTGCATAGAAGTTAAATACGCAGGGTGACAATATACAGTCTTGAAGTACTCCTTTTCTTATTTGGAACCAGTCTGTTGTTCCATGTCCAGTTCTAACTGTTGCTTCCTGACCTGCATACAGATTTCTCAAGAGGCAGATTGGGTGGTCTGGTATGCCCATCTCTTTCAGAATTTTCCACAATTTATTGTGATCCACACAGTCAAAGGCTTTGGCATAGTCAATAAAGCAGAAATAGATGTTTTTCTGGAACTCTCTTGCTTTTTCCATGATCCAGCGAATGTTGGCAATTTGATCTCTGGTTCCTCTGCCTTTTCTAAAACCAGCTTGAACATCTGGAAGTTCATGGTTCACATATTGTTGAAGCCTGGCTTAGAGAATTTTGAGCATTACTTTAACTAGCATGTGAGATGAGTGCAATTGTGTGGTAGTTTGAGCATTCTTTGGTGTTGCCTTTCTTTGGGATTGGAATGAAAACTGACCTTTTCCAGTCCTGTGGCCACTGCTGAGTTTTCCAAATTTGCTGGCATACTGGGTGCAGCACTTTCACAGCAACATCTTTCAGGATTTGAAATAGGTCTACTGGAATTCCATCACCTCCACTAGCTTGGTTTGTAGTAATGCTTTCTAAGGCCCATTTGACTTCACATTCCAGGATATCTGGCTCTAGATGAGTGATCACACCATCGTGATTATCTGGGTCATGAAGATCTTTTTTGTACAGTTCTGTGTATTCTTGCCACCTCTTCATAATATCTTCTGCTTCTGTTAGGTCCAGACCATTTCTGTCCTTTATCAAGCCCATCTTTGCATGAAATATTCCCTTGATGTCTCTAATTTTCTTGAAGAGATTTCTAGTCTTTCCCATTCTGTTGTTTTCCTCTATTTCTTTGCACTGATTGCTGAAGAAGGCTTTCTTATCCCTTTTTGCTATTCTGTGGCACTCTGCATTCAGATGCTGATATCTTTCCTTTTCTCCTTTGCTTTTTGGCTCTCTTCTTTTCACAGCTATTTGTAAGGCCTCCCCAGGCGGCCATTTTGCTTTTTTGCATTTCTTTTCCATGGGGATGGTCTTGATCCCTGTCTCCTGTATGTCACAAACCTCATTCCATAGTTCATCAGGCACTCTATCAACACCTAACATCTTACTTGGGTTAAGACTTACTCCGCATAGTCTTTCGTTCAAGTTTAAAACACACGGCTGATCAATAAGAGAAGTCTTAGACATGACATTTACACAGTACAATCTACATATTATTAATGGAACATCTATAGTCAGGCAACTCAAGATGGCTGTTTTCTTGCTCTCTGTACATAGCCTGCTGAACCAGTACTTGCTTCACCTACACATTGTTCTCATGACACACAAGACTGACCTTCCTATGTGCTCGCCTCAGGCCCCAGCTACTGGTTGTTCTTAACAAAGGGGTGGTGAGGGGCATGCCCCTCTAATGTTTTCCCTGTTTAACTGATAAGCCTACCTGACATCAATTTCCAGATAACTGGTAAACACTCACCCCACCCATCCCCACAGAAGAGAAGACTGACAGCATGTCCTGCCCATCATCTGTTGCACAAAGTCTCTCCAGGATCTTGCCTCAGATTTTTAATTCCCATATCCATTAAACCACTGATTTCTCTGTTACTAATTTCTCTGTTCTTCAGTCTTGAAGTTGGGCAAGCACAGGGTTTGTATGTCTGTGGAGTCCAGCCCAGCAAAGCTCTTATTGGAAATGAAAATACAGAACAATAATCTTATAAATGAGCATAATTATAGCCTAGAAGATAAATAAGATTGTTTCTAGTGCCTTCCTGTCAGTCCCACAGCATTTTTTTCTCTTTGATAAGAAAAGAGAAAGAAACCAGTGGGTTCTGCAAAGAAATGTCCCATATTCTTTCTAGGTATGCTGCTGCTGCTAAGTCCCTTCAGTTATGTCCGACTCTGTGTGACCCCATAGACGGCAGCCCACCAGGCTCCCCTGTCCCTGGGATTCTCCAGGCAAGAACACTGGAGTGGGTTGTCATTTTCTTCTCCAATGCATGAAATTGAAAAGTGAAAGTGAAGTCACTCAGTTGTATCTGACTCTTCGCGACCCCATGGACTGCAGCCTACCAGGCTCCTCCGCCCGTGTGATTTTCCAGGCAAGAGTACTGGGGTGGGCTGCCATTGCCTTTTCCTTACTCCAAGTTCTTTTAGTTCTTCCCACATCTTTATGGAAATTTTTACACCAGAACCAGTTACCAGTCTCCATGGTCAAATATAGCACAGATCTTAGAATGTATTAAGCATGTCCTTATTTTTCCTTTATAGGAATCAGAGTTCTCTCACAATTATCCTCACAGGTTTAAACTGGTGTTGTCCTTTTCCAGCTAGTGACTAAGAATATTTGACACTTCATAATTTTTCCTCAGGCAAGAGTACAGGCTGAAATTCCTCTGCACTTAAGACACTACCCAGCACATATTAAGCACTAAATAGCTATGTACTTTATAAGTGAATGAATCTCACTCAATGTCTTTGTTTTTATTGCAGTATAGTTAATGTACAATATTTATAAGACTCAGGTGTTCAGCACGGTGTTTCACAATTTTAAAGGTTATATTTCACTTTATATGTGTGTGTTCTCAGTTTCTCAGTCGTGTCAACTCTTTGCAACCCTATGGACTGTAGCCCAACAGGCTCCTCTGTCCGTGGAATTATCCAGGCAAGAATACTGAGGGGAGTTGCCTTTTATTTCTCCAAAGGATATTCCTGACCCAGGGACCGAACCCATGTCTCTTTTGTCTCCTGCATTGGCAGGTGAATTCTTTATTGCAGGGCCACCTGGAAAACCCATATTTCGTTTATAGTTATTATCAATTTTTGGCTATTTTTCCTATGTTGTGCAAATATCTATAGTTTATTTTATACATAGTAGTTTGTATCTCTTAATCCTTTATCCTTTTCTTGCAACTCCATAGCTGGTAATAGCTAGTTTATTCTCTGTATCTGTTAGTCTGCTTCTTTTTTGTTGTATTCACTAGTTTATTTATTTTTCAGATTCTGCATATTAGTGATATCACATAGCACTTGTCTTTATCTGAATTATTTCCTTATTCATAATACCCTCCAAGTGCATTCATATTCTTGCAAATGGCAATTTTTTTCCTTTTTGAGACTGAGTGGTACTCCACTGATATCTATCTGTCGGTCTATTTGTCTGTCACATCTTCTTTGTCCATTTATCTGTTGATGGACACTTTAGTCAACATGGTTGCTTCTGTATCTCAGCAATTGTAAATGATGTTGCTATGAATACTGGGATGCACACAACTATTCGAATTATTGTTTTCTTTTTTCTGTATATATACACAAGTGTAGAATTGCTGGATCATATGGTAGCTCTGTTTTTATTTTATTATTTTTAGGAACCTATGTACAGTTTTCCATAGTGACTGTACCAATTAACATTTCCACCAACAGTGAACAAGAGTTTGCTTTACTCCACATCCTCTCCCACATTTGTTGTTTGTGGTCATTTGATGATAGCCATTCTGACAGGAGTGAGGCGATACCTCATTGTGGCTTTAATTGGTACTTCTTAGAGCTTAATGATGATGAACATTTTTTCATGTGTATGTTGGCCACCTGTATGTCTTCTTTGGAAAATGTCGACTTTTAATTGAGTTATTTGTGTGTGTTTTTTTTTTTCTTTTTTGAAGTTCAGTTGTATGAGCTGTTTATATATTTTGTATATTAACCCCTTATCAGTCATATTATTTGAAAATACTTTCTCCCATTCAGTAGGCTGTCCCTTTGGTTTTGTCAAAGATTTCCTTTACTGTGCAAAAGCTTTTAAATTTAAATAGGTCCCATTTGTTTATTTTTGCATTTATTTCCTTTGCTTTAGGAGACATATCCAAAAACCTACTGTTAATATTTAGGTCATAGAATGCTCTGTGTTTTCCCCTAAGAGTTTTATAGTTTCCAGTCTTACATTTAGATCTTTAATCCATTTTCAGTTTATCAGTGATATTAGAGAAGATTCTAATTCCATTCTTTTACATGTAGTTGCCCAGTTGTCCCAGTATAACTTATTGAAGAGACTGTCTTTTCTCCATTATATATTCTTGCCTTCTTTATCAAAGATTAATTAACCATAAGTGCCTGGGTTATTTCTGGGCTCTCTATCATGTTCCACTGTTCTGTCTGTTTTTATTCCATTACCATACTGTTTTCATTACTATATCTTTGAAAGATAGTCTGAAGTCAGGAAGCATGATTTCTCCCACTCTGTTTGTCCTTGTTAAGATTGTTTTGTCTATTGGTTTGTTGTTGTTGTTGTTGTTGTTGTTGTTTCTGACACAAAAAATTTTTAATTATTTGTTTTAGTTCTGTGAAAATTCCCTTGGTATTTTTATAGGAATTGTATTGAATCTGTCTGTTGCTTTTACAAGGATGGTCATTCTATCAATTCCTTTTTATACACACTGAAGTACAAAAATCTAAAGTTATTTACAATACTTGTCTTACTCCTCTTTAGACTTTACTCTCTAGGTTCCCCCATCCATATTTTATGTTACTGTTACATATATATATGAATTATATTTTCAACATTGTAAGTCTCTTTCACATCTAATATCATAGTCCTCCCTCTGTATTCACATGAGCATTTGTTTATGAAAAATACTTTGTGCTTAAAATCTGATGTTTTGTTTTAAACCACACTTTTAAATGGTATTTTAGTGGAGTTTAGAATTCAAGATTCAGAGAAGGCAATGGCACCCCACTCCAGTACTCTTGCCTGAAAAATCCCATGGACGGAGGAGCCTGGTAGGCTGCAGTCCATGGGGTCGAGATGAGTAGAACATGACTGAGCGACTTCACTTTCACCTTTCACTTTGATGCATTGGAGAAGGAAATAGCAACCCACTCCAGTGTTCTTGCCTGGAGAATCCCAGGGATGGCGGAGCCTGATGGGCTGCTGTCTCTGGAGTCGCACAGAGTTGGACATGACTGAAGCAACTTAGCAGCAGCAGAATTCAAGATTGGCTAAGACTTCCTCTCAGACCTCTGAAAATAATACTCCATGGTTTTGGCAGTTTTGATTACTACTGAAAGAGTTATATCAATAATTTTGATTCCTATGTAGACATTCTGATTTTTCTTTCTAATAGCTTTTACAATTATTTTTAATCTTTGTTTTCTGGTAGTTTCACAATGCATTATGTATACATGTATGATTACTTTTATTTATCTCATCGATATTCTTTGGCTTTATATCTGATGATTCAATTATTTCATTGATTCAGAAAATAACTATCATTATTTATTTAAATATTACCTTACCATTTTCTCTTTTTTCATTTTTTAAAAATTCTTTTATTGGTATGTCAACAAATCTAAACTATATTGTTTTTCTTAATTTTTTCTATATTCCATTTTGGTCATTTCCTCATTATTATGTTATAGTTTGATAATTTTCTCTACTTCAGTGGACCATTCAAAATATTACATTTATTTCTTTTTCTAATAACATTTAAAATTTCTGGGATTTCTATCTGATACTTTTATATCTCAATTTACTCCTGATGCATATCTACCTATTTTTCATAATTTTCTATAATAACACATGAATGCTATTCTTTCCTTTGCCTCTTTAAGGAAATTCATTTTAGAGTCCTATTTTCCAAGGATTGCTACCTTATCTGCATGCTTTCAGAAGTTAATCTCCCATTGGTTGAGTTATCTGACCACATTTTTTTAGTTTTTCTTTGTGTTTTAGACCTTGGTATACCACCTCATCTTGAACAAATATTTGTGTAAATAAGTGTACAACATTTAGTTTTTTAAATTCCTATACTCGTATATTTATGATCAATGGTTTCTACCCTGAAAAACGAGATTTTACCTTTAAAATCAATTCTTAAGTTGGAGTTTCAGAGTTCTCACCCAGCAGGGATATCAGAGTTCTAACTCATAAATCAAAATGTATTAACCCTGCTGCTAGTTAGGCGGACTTCTCTGTTTCCTTCAGCTTTCCTAGAGAAGCCCCAGATAGTAAACTGTAGCCTTTGTACATTTACCTTTGTGAATGTTTTGTAATTTCAACATGGCTTTTGTCCACCGTCGCATACAGAGTAGAAACAGGAGAAGAACAAGTTCAAAAGCCCAAAAGGTATCCACCAACTCATTCCCTCAAGCCATGAGGGCCATGACTACACCTCAGCAGGCTCTCCTCAGTGGTATGGTGTCTGAAAAGACTTCAGCTCAGTTCAGTCACACATTCCTGCCAGACTCTTTACAACTCCATGGACTGCAGCACAATAAGATTCCCTGTCCATCACCAACTCCCAGAGCTTGCTCAAACTCATGTCCATCGAATAGGTGATGCCATCCAATCATCTCGTCCTCTGTCATCCCCTTCTCCTCCTGCCTTCAATCTTTCCCAGCATCAAGGTCTTCTCTAATGAGTCAGTTCTTCACATCAGGTGGCCAAAGTATTGAAGTTTCAGCTTTAGCATCAGTCCTTCCAGTGAATAATTAGGACTGATTTCTTTTAGGATGGGCTGGTTTTATCTCCTTGTAGTCCAAGGGACTCTCAAGATACTTCTCCAACACTACAATTCAAAAGCCTCAGTTCTTCGGTGCTCAGCTTTCTTTATGGTCCAACTCTCACATCCATACATGACTACTGGAAAAACCATAGCTTTGCCTAGATAGACTTTTGTTGGCAAAGTAATGTCTCTGCTTTTTAATAATGCTGTCTGGGTTGGTCAGAGCTTTTCTCAAAGGAACAAGTGTCTTTTAATTTCATAATGTCACAGCTGCAGTCACCATTGCAGTGATTTGGGGGCCTAAGAAAATAAAGTCTCCCACTATTTCCATTGTTTCCCCATCTATTTGCCATGAAGAAATGGGGCTGGATGCCATGATCTTAGTTTTTTAAATGTTGAGTTTTAAGCCAACTTTTCACTCTCCTCTTTCATCTTCATCAAAAAGCTCTTTAGTTCCTCTTCTCTTTCTGCCATAGCATGGTGTCATCTGCATATCTGAGGTTATTGATATTTCTCCCAGAAATCTAGATTCCAGCTGTGATTCATCCTGCCTAGCATTTCACATGATGTACTCTGCATATAAATAAGCAGGGTGACAATGTACAGCCTTGATGTACTCTTTTCCCAGTTTGGAACCAGTCCATTTTGGTCTGGTATTCTCATATCTTGAAAAATTTTCCAGTTTGTTGTGATCCATACAGTCAAAGGCTTTAGGGTAGTCAATGAAGCAGAAGCAGAAGTTTTTCTGAAAATCTCTTGCTTGTTCTCTGATCCAGTGAATGTTGGCAATTTGATCTCTGGTTCCTCTGCCTTTTCTAAATCCAGCTTGTACATCTGGAATTTTTCGGTTCACGTACTGTTGAAGCCTAGCTTAGTGAATTTTGAGCACTATTTTGCTAGCATGTGAGATGAGTGTAATTGTGTGATTGTTAGAACATTGTTTGGCATTGCCTTTCTTTAGGATTGAAATGAAAACTGACGTTTTCATTTGTGGCCCTGCTGAGTTTTCCAAATTGCTGACATATTGAGTGCAGCACTTTAACAACATCATCTTTTATGATTTGAAATAGCTCAGGTAGAATTATATCACCTCCACTAGCTTTTTTCATAGTGATGCTTCCTAAGGCTCACTTGACTTTGCACTCCAGGATGTTGGGTTCTAGGTGAGTGATCATACCATTGTGATTATCTGGGTCATTAAGTTCTTTTGTGTATAGTTCTTCTGTGTATTCTTGCCACCTCTTCTTAATATCTTCTGCTTCTGTTTGGTCCATACCGTTTCTGTCCTTTATTGTACCCATCTTTGCATGAAATGTTCCCTTAGTATCTCTAATTTTCTTGAAGAGATCTCTAGTCTTAAAATGGTACAAATGAATTTATTTACAAAACAGAAACAGTCACATATATAAAAAAAGGAACATTATGGATACTGAGAGTGAAAGAGGTAAGGGGTAAATTGAGAGATCAGGATTAACACATACACACTACTATATGTAAAATAGATAACTAGTAAGAACCCACTGTATAGCACAAGGAACACTACTCAATACTGTGTAATGACTTATTTGGGAAAAGAATCTAAAAAGAGTGTATATACATATATACATAAAACTGATTCATTTTTCAGTATAGCAGAAATCAACACAACATTATAAATAAACTATAATCCAATAAAATTTAATTTAAAAAAACAGAAAGCTAAAGGATCCCCCCTTCAAAAAAAAAAAAAAAAAGACACTGTTATCCTGGGTCTCTCAGTACTGTGGATCAAAAACTTTAACAAGCATATTCTGAACACGGTGAGAGAGAGAGATTTTATGTTAAACTACTAAGATTTTGAAGTTGTTATCGCATCATGACTTAGAAAACTTAAGAGTTACGAATGGAAAAATAGTCAGTGGAAACTCAAAGCATTTTCTTTCTGGAGCCCATTGCATAATTCTAAACATTCCCAGAGATGTATTGGCTCTCCTTTGAAAACCACTGCTTTAGAAATCACCTGGTGAAAGTGAGAGACTAAACTGACTACAGGCCAATTGTAGAACTTCTTTAGAGTTCTAATTGTTAAAGCATAAATGTATAACACATTACTTAGTACTGAAGAATACATATGCTGTTACCAGAAATGTTGTTGATCCTACTCGTGATGCCAGTTGTCTTGCTGTTCACATTGTTCGCACTGTTCACTGAACCCAGGCTAGGGAAGGCTAGAGCCAAGAAGCTGGAAGAAGATGCGAGGAGCCACAGGAAATGCAGGCATGTTTATTCTCTCCTGGCTGATGTAGCAGCTGTAGCAGCAGCTATAGCATAACCTAACACAACACAACCTCTTTCCTGGCTGACACAGCAGCAGTAGCAGTAGACACACTATATTCTCTCCTCTCGTGGCTGACCCAAGGGACACAGCCTTGAGGCAGCAGTAATGCCGCCACTTTTTAGGTGGAGCTTCTATATGCATATAGCACAAAGTAGCTCACAAGCAAGCAAGTACCTTGTGACATGCATGCGCAGTACTTTAAAAGATCTCAGCTGTTATTTACAAAATGTGGGGTCAGAGAGCCTGAGCATGCCATTTTGGCTAATTTGTTCTCTCCCCACACTGCTCCACATGTAATAAGCTCTAGCATTCTGACTTCAACCAAATATTACACATCCCTTGGTTATAAAAGTAAACATCACTTCTTAATAGCAGGAAAATGTAACAATTGATAATGAATAATTTATTTAAGGAGAATTCTTACATGGAATTTATAAAGTAGGGATGACCACATAAGTAAAATCAGATTAATTTCTATTAACCATATCACTCTTCCCAAATTTGGATTTGATCTTTTTCCTTTGCTTTGTGCAGAGACAACAGAGGAACACTTTTTTGGAGCAGTCTCTTTCTACCACTGGCTGTTGACTTTCAGATAAATATGAGATCAAAATAGTCCCTATGATCTAGTTTTTAAAATGTCCTCTGTGATTACCTTACAAATTGAGGATGAGGCAGTGTATTTTTCAAGTTTATTATGGTTGCAAATCATAGAAACCAAAATCAAATCAGCCAAAACAAAAGGAATGTAATGGCCCATTTAACTACAAAGTCCAAGGATGAAAACTTGCTCCCGACATGGCTCAATCCAGGAGAACAAAAAATATAATTTATCTTTTTTTACTTCATCCCTTGGCTCAGATTTTGTCTATTGATTTCATTCTCAAAATTACTGTGTGTGCTAGGATACTGTGTCAGGTCACTCTGGGCTTCCATTGTCTTCAACATCTGAGATTTTAGTAGCAAGAGATAGTTTACATATTACTACCCACCAAAAGTACTCAGATTGACCGCAGTGGACTATATGCCTACTCTCAGGAACTAGAAGCACAAACAAGTAATTTTGTTTTTGTTTTTGTAGAAGAGGGGGAACTTCCAAAAGGAAAATACAAGAGTAACCCAGAAATGGGTAGAATTTGCCTTATGCAGGGAAAACCTCTGATCTAGGTTTTGCAGTCTTTATGCACATCAGACCTCCAAAAGGAATATACTTACTAAATTTCCAGTTAAAGTCTATGAGAATCTCCTTTGTTGCTAAATCTCCTGTAGCCCAGTCCATTTATTAATTGATACCAGAAGAGAAAATACTCATGCTTAGCTTTCCAAAGAATAGATTTTTAAATGTACACTCTTTAAGAGTTCAATTCAAACAATGAAAATTCAAATCAATATGCCGAAGGAACATTTTAGAACCTGTGGTATTGCTGAAGTACAAAAGCTAGAGTCCAGTGAAAATCTAAAGCTAACATTATTTAAAATAACTAATCAGTCATATTTCTGGACGATAAAGCAGTTGATAAAATTTAAACTTACATTGTGAATAAAGGGTCAAAGGATTTCACAATTTACCTGATCCAGCAAAGTGGAAGATTATGAATTGAGACCTTAGAGTTTCAGTGATTGAATTATTGGTTTTCAGCTCTTCAAAACCTCTGAACAAGTATGTGAGTTGAGTGAAGTGGGACAAATTCATTCTTTACTGGGCATTTATTAATGATTCATATTCTCTTTCAATATTCTCTTTTATCATTAAAAGTGTTGAGCATATGGTGTGCTAATAAAGCTACCATAATATACTAAGACTATGTCATTTAAAAAGCGAGCTTTTAGCTGAAAACAAAAAACAAAGCATCTGATTTCATCTCCTGTTTTGATTGCCTCTCATACATTACTCAGCAGCCTCTAACTTCCTGAACTCCTTAACAAAAACTTCGGTCATGCAGCAAGACTTACGACACAGCAGAATTTTCACTAACATCCTTTCAGCAGCTGACAACTTTTGTTTCAGGAGGGTATCTCACACTCTGCTTTGGATTATTAAAGCTAATTAAAGTGATGACCCTTGTTCGCCTTACTGTCACTCAAGGTTTCTGGAAGGGGCATCCTATTCCTTCTCATTCTTCTCTTCCTTTTCTGTAGTATTGGTAGAAGAAAGAAAGGAAATGCTATCCCACTGGGACTCTAAGTAGAAAGCAAATATCTCTGGGAATACTTTCTAAAACAGAGGAGGCAATTTCTCAATTTACTCTTAAGGAAACACTATCCAACCTATTAATTCACAGCTGGAAACTTTTTAGATATATACAACTTTTACATTTTTCTACTAAAAATATTTTTACAACCCTGTGGACTGTAGCCTACCAGGCTCCTCTGTCCATGGGATTTTCCTGGCAAGAGTACTAGAGTGGGTTGCCATTTCCTTCTCCAGGGGATCTTCCCAATCCAGGGATCGAACCCAGGCCTCCCATATTGGAGGCAGATGCTTTACCATCTGAACCAGGGAAGCTCCTGGGAAGAAGAAGATGGTGCAGAAAGGCTTCTGGCTGAATATGTCAAATCCAGACATACTTCTAAGTCAAAAGTCTCATAAGTCAAAATGTTATCACATGGCCACAGTGCATATAAATCATCACAGAAAAAGGGAATGGGGGTGTAGAACAGTGAAATCTATGTGACAGCATCTGCTAAAAATCTCTGTTGCTTATTTTCATAGACATGTACTACATTGTTCCTTAATTCTATAAAGAATAAAATTTACGTATTTTTAAAATTAAGAATTTCTGAATCTGAGAAACAAATTTCAGTCAATGTGTGCTAACAGTAAATATATTTCACACTCAAAAGCAACTGTTATTAAATTAATAATGCATCTGAGAGCTGAGACATGTCTCAAAGGAACCACAGTATGTTAATTCTTAGTTAGAGGGTCCTTTTGCATTGTATGTTTCTACTTTTCTAAAATAAAATCAGTAACATTTTAGCATGGTAAATTTCCTTAAAATTGTAAATAACTCATAATTGTCTAGATAACCAACCATGTGTTGAATCTTAATTCAGATAATGATCACAAGCAGCAGGTGTTGGGTAGGTGCACTGGGAATCAGCCTGCTGTTTACAAATGGTTGTTGTACAATTTCTGTTGCTTCCCATCTTAAAACATATGCAAAGGTAATAGGTGCATGCATAATTAAGAGTGAAACTTCCATGTGGACCCAATATCACTATTTTTATTGGACTTCTATCTACAAACTAGGTCATGATGAAGACAGACAAATTAAAATTTTTTATGGCCTCATATTGTTTCATCTCACAGAAATGATATGCAGAGTTGGACTACATGAAGATGATTGAAACAATCCCCAAGTCACTTTCTTTCTCAAGGATGATTTTGAAGAATACAATATAAACACAAGAATACAATATAAATAAAATACAAGTATAAACTAAGAAACATGACTGTTCAGTGATGTATTTCTTAGAGTCTAGAAAATGAGGTGGGAACTGAGAGCCAATTTGGATTTTTTCTGCTCCCTTCTATATTGATCATTTTCTTATAGATTTGAGTTTGTTAAAGCATTTCTGAATTGTATAGCAATCTTCCTATGCAGGCAGAAATAAATGGTCTTTTTCATTTTAATGGTTTGCTGGAATTAAATGGACTACTTAAAATCTTTTGAGCATAATAGTACTATCCTATAGAGAAGATAATATTAATAGTCAAAGGACTTAAGTATGAACTCTTATTTAATTTGATGTGTGGCTTTAAGTAAATTATTTAATTGCCAGAGCCTCAATTTACTTATCTGCATTTGGAGCCTAAGAAAAATTGTTTGAGAAATACCTTTCGTCTTGTCATAGAAGGGCCATAGTTCAGTTCAGTTCAGTCGCTCAGTCCTGTCCAACTCTTTGTGACCTCATGAATCGCAGCACGCCAGGCCTCTCTGTCCATCACCAACTCCCAGAGTTCACTCAGATTCACGTCCATCGAGTCAGTGATGCCATCCAGCCATCTTATCCTCTGTTGTCCCCTTCTCCTCCTGCCCCCAACCCCTCTGAGCATCAGAGTCTTTTCCAATGAGTCAACTCTTCCCATGATGTGGCCAAAGTATTGGAGTTTCAGCTTTAGCATCAGTCCTTCCAAAGTACACTCAGGACTGATCTCCTTTAGAATGGACTGGTTGGATCACCTTGCAGTCCAAGGGACTCTCAAGAGTCTTCTCCAACACCACAGTTCAAAGGCATCAATTCTTCTGTGTTCTGCCTTCTTCACAGTCCAACTCTCACATCCATNGAGTCAGCTCTTTGCATGAGGTGGCCAAAGTACTGGAGTTTCAGCCTAAGCATCAGTCCTTCCAGTGAACACCCAGGACTGATCTCCTTCAGAATGGACTGGTTGGATCTCCTTGCAGTCCAAGGGACTCTCAAGAGTCTTCTCCAATACCACAGTTCAAGAGCATCAATTCTTCAGCACTCAGCTTTCTTCACAGTCCAACTCTCCCATCCATACATGACCACTGGAAAAACCATAGCCTTGACTAGATGGACCTTTGTTGGCAAAGTAATGTCTCTGCTTTTGAATATGCTATCTAGGTTGGTCATAACTTTTCTTCCAAGGAGTAAGCGTCTTTTAATTTCATGGCTGCAGTCACCATCTGCAGTGATTTTGGAGCCCTCAAAAATAAAGTCTGACACTGTTTCCACTGTTTCCCCATCTATTTCCCATGAAGTGATGGGACTGGATGCCATGATCTTCGTTTTCTGAATGTTCAGCTTTAAGCCAACTTTTTCACTCTCCTCTTTCACTTTCATCAAGAGGCTTTGTAGTTCATCTTCACTTTCTGCCATAAAGGTGGTGTCATCTGCATATCTGAGGTTATTGAAATTTTTCCCGGCAGTCTTGATTCCAGCTTGTACTTCTTCCAGCCCAGCGTTTCTCATGATGTACTCTGCATATAAGTTAAATAAGCAGGGTGACAATATGCAGCCTTGATGTACTCCTTTTTCTATTTGGAAACAGTCTGTTGTTTTATGTCCAATTCTAACTGTTGCTTCCTGACCTGCATATAGGTTTCTCAAGAGGCAGGTCAGGTGATTTGGTATTCCCATCTCTCTCAGAATTTTCCACAGTTTATTGTGATCCACACAGTCAAAGGCTTTGGCATAGTCAATAAAGCATAAATAGAAGTTTTTCTGGAACTCTCTTCCTTTTTCCATGATCCAGCAGGTGTTCAACCAGTGTCTAATTCCTAGGTCTTTGCATTTTTATATTCCCAAGGTGGTTAACTCAAAGGTCTACTAGACTCAAGACCTGTGAGGGGTAGGTCAGAATCCTCAGATTAGGAGAGTAGAGCTTGACAGTATTTTACTTATATAATAGAGTATGACAAAATTTATTTTTTAGACATTAGGTATGCCTCCCCAAAAGACAGAAAAGAATGGATTAGACCTGGAGGGCACTGGCTTGTGACTGCATCATAGCATGCTATTTCCTTAATGTACATGCTCAAAGAGACGTATTCTTGAAGCAGCTTTCACTTGGGTTTAAACTTTTCTCTTTTTCCTAATAGAAGTCTGAGCTTATCTCTTCTCTATAATGAAAAGTAAATGCTTTTATGCTTAGCAGAAAAGTAGCTTTGCAAATAAGCAGATATATCCGTGCTTTTTGGATTATTCTCCCCACTAATATCCTTGCTAATATATCATAAGAAACTGGCTGCGTTTGAGTTTGGCAGGATGCCACAAATAAATACAACTGCCTGGAGTTTAAACTCCAAATGCTTGGAGTGTAAAATTTCCACACGGCGTTTCCTCTGTAACCACCACGCGGAACTATAAGGCTTGATAGACAGCGCCAGATGCCTGTGTTGGAAACCTTATATGTGTGCTGACATTATCATTGCCCTGGGATGCTCTGGGGCTCTCAAATAGAGAATAAAGAACTACCACTGAGTTAGAAACACGCAAGTGTGAGTTCAAAGGCAGGAGGGCGATAGATGTGGATGAGAAAGCAAATGTGTGACAAGAAGATCACACAGATTCTTTGCACACTGAATCTGGTTTTGAAGAACAGCTCTTTCTATAAAACATGCCTCTTACAGGAAGATTAAGACTGTCTTCTCCTTTGGTGAGATTGTTGAATTTCCGTAAAATATCTAATTTGGTGAACGCTGGACAAGACAGAAATGTTCTCTAGAATCAGATGCGCTCTTTTTTTCCTATTCTCTCCCCACATTTGATTTGTGCCTAGGTCTAGAACTGAGCATAATTTGGTTGACTGGCCAAGGTTATATGGACATGAGACAAGAAAGGAACATTCCACACAATTTACTTTTTTAGTTGCGCAAAGGAGAAGACAATAAGATTTCTCTGTCAACAGCAGTCTCAGAGTGAAAAGGGAAAGCATCCTGAGGAAACTATGCTATGTTCTTCATTGTCTTGATCACAACACAGCATTTTGTCTTTGGCTTTTGGGGGAGGTATTTAAAAAAAAAATAAAGGATCTTGCTAGAATTTAATATCCAAACATATATAAGGAACTCACACAGCTCAATAGCACAAAAGACAATGAAAAAAGATCAAAGAGGACGTGAACAGGCATTTGTCCAAAGAAGACACAGACGTGGCCAAGAAGTACATAAAAAAGGAACTAAACATCACTAATTAATAGAGAACTGCAAGTCGAAACCACGAGGTATCACTTCACTTCACACAGAATGGCTATCACCAAAAGGACCAAAGGCAAGAAGTGTTAGCAAAGATAGACAAAAGAGAAGCCTGACGCACTGACAGTAGGAATGTAAATTGGTGCAGCCACTATGGAAAAAGTACGGATTCCTCCAGAAATTAAAGACAGAACTACCACGTGATCCAGCAGTTCCACTCCTGGGTATATATCCAAAGGAAATGAAGCCACTGTCTCAAAGAGATATCCACACCACCTCCATGCTCACTGCAGCATTATTCACAGTAATCAAGACATGGAAAGAACTTAAGAGTCCATTGATGGATGAGTGGATTAAAAAAATGAAGTCTATATGTATGGATACAATAGAATGTTATTCAGCCATAGAAAAGAAGGAAACCTTGTCATGTGTGACAACACAGGTGACCTTGAGGGAATTATGCTAAGTGAAATAAATTAGAGAAAGACAAATACTGTGTGATATCACTTACATGTAGAATCTAAAGACATCAGACTCATGGAAACAGAGTAGAATGGTAGTTGCCAGGGGGCTGAGTGGTGAAGGAAATAGATGTAGGTTAAATTTCCAGTTGTATCATGGATAACTTTCAAGGATCTAAAGTACGGCATGCTGACTGTAGTTAACCATACTGTATTTTACACTGAAAAGTTGCCATGGGAGTCGAGTTTTAATGTTCTCACTATAATAACAACGACGACAGAGTAGTAATTATGTGAGGCAAAGATGGAGGAGCCTGGTGGGCTACAATCCATGGGGTCGCAAAGATCTGGGCATGACTGAGTGACTGAGCACGCGTGTGCAAGGTTAGCTAATTTCTTGTGGTAAACACTTCATAGTATATAGCTGTATCAGATCTTCACACATATACCTTAAACTTACACAATGTTTTATGTCAGCTGTACACCACATGTCCTCTCGATGAGTTTCTCTCATGTGTTTAAGAAGCTCTGTCCATGTTTTTGCCACAAAAGACTGTACTTTTTGACATAAAAAAAAAATTGCATCTCAACAAAAAGCCAAACAATTTTCACAAGCATCTCAAACTTAACATTCCCCATCGAGCTTTCATTATTTTTCTCATGGAATCCCACAGTAACCTTCTAAGTAGTCTTACCACCACTATTCTCTCTTCACCTCCAATACACCCTCTATGTTGCTTCTAGAGTGTTCTTCCTAAAACAGAAAGCCAGGCATGTCACTCCACTGTTCAGCTGGAGGCAGGTGCTGAATCCAACTTGATTCCTTAATGTGGCAGAAGGGTCTTGATAATCAGACACCCTCACACCCTCCTAATTCCTCCTATATGTTCCCCTTGTCTCATGGCCCCTCTCCCTCTCTGGCTGGATTATATTATTCCAAATACCGTGTCATACTTTATTCACTTTCTTTTCTTTAACATGTACTGCCTCTTTCCCGCCCCCCACCCCCCACCCTAGGTGTTCTCTCTCCTGATTTGCCACCTTACCTCAACCTGGGGAACCAGGGAAAAGCTACTGCATCCTTCAAGATGCAGTTCAGTTATCACCTCCTTTCGAAAGCCTGTCCTGTTGCACTAAGTCACTTGAGTCACGTCCGGCTCGTTGCAGCCCTATGGAACGTAGCCTGCCAGGCTCCTGTGTCCATGGGATTCTGCAGACAAGAATACTGGAGTGGGTTGCCATTTTCTTCTCCAGGAAATCTTCCCGACCCAGGAATCAAACCCATGTCTCCTGCATTGGCAGGTGGGTTCTTTACCACTAGCACTACGTGGGAAGCCAAAAGCCTTCCCTGCTGCTGCTGCTGCTGCTAAGTCGCTTCAGTCGTGTCTGACTCTGAGCGACCCCATAGACGGAAGCCCACCAGGCTCCCCCATCCCTGGGATTCTCCAAGCAAGAACACTGGAGTGGGTTCGCCTAGCCACTCATTAATACTTCTTGGGTTCCTCCTGAGAACTTTCACCAAAGCAATGATCCCAAAAGATGCTTTCCTGTTTCTCCCTACTAAGGTGAGAAGACTGTAACTTAAGTTTTATCTGGTAGTTGGCTGTCTAGTGCCAGCTTGTTAGAGATGGTCATTAGACATTCAAGAATTTTGCAGGATGGCTGTTAAAGTATGGATAACTTAAAATCAATCACAGTAGGAGAATTTACACCCCAAAATTGCCAAACACTATGCATAAGGATACTTTTTTCCCTCAAAGAGGCAGTTTGTGAGCATAGCTGGGTTTTTCCCCATAGTCTGACAGAGTCACTACATAGTCAGTAGAATTGCTCAAATTATTAATGTGATTTCAATTAGCTAAAAATTCTTTGGGCATAAGTAAATAGAGATAATTACATAAACAACAATGGAATTTAATACATGATCACAGTTTGAATTACAATCAAATTATAAGAAACAAGTACAGACTTCAATTTTTTAATAATTAGAGTTTTTTTCTAAGCATGATCTGTAGGTACAGGTAGGGTGGCTCAAATACAGGAATGTTGGCGTATTAATCTTTGTGTAATTACACATCATGCAGAATCTGGCATGTAGTCGATCCTCATTAAATTCTTATTAAGCAAATTTCCACATGAAAAAACATGGAGTATATTTCTGTATCTGAAGGGTTGATTATTTTTATCCACTCATATAGAATCACTGCTGGAAACTGGCAGTGCCCATATGGTAAAATTTTGTTCAGAAACAAAAAAATTAAGCTAGTTAAAAGCAAAAGAAAAAATTTTCCAAAAAAAAAAAAATCTGAAAAATAATTGGTTTTTCCCCCAAGATGTTCATTTTTAGGGATATTATATGTTGGACATTTTGCGATGTGCTTATTTTTTAGTAACTCTAGAGATATTTATGTGTAGTAGCTATACTATATACAACCATATTTATGTTTATTATCAATATATCAGCTACTTATTATTTATATAATTTTTAGAGTAAACATATATATACATAGAGAGAAAGAGAGTAACTCTAATCTTATAAGTGACTGAAGCTACTTATAGTATAGTGGAAAAAATTATTTATGTACGCTGTTAACCAAAAAGTTTTCACATATATTTGTGTTTAGATTTTTATTCATTTCAAAAGTCATATGTAATTTACATCACTGACTCAGTTTATGCAAAAATATCACTAAAGGAGCTATATAAAACAGTGGCTGTCACTGCATAAATAATAAAACCCACAGAGCCATATGGGAACCAGTAGGTTTAAGACAACATTTTAGTCCAGTACACTTAATTTTACAAATGAGAAAGTAGTGTCAAGAGAAGTNCTTTCTTTCTCAAGGATGATTTTGAAGAATACAATATAAACACAAGAATACAATATAAATAAAATACAAGTATAAACTAAGAAACATGACTGTTCAGTGATGTATTTCTTAGAGTCTAGAAAATGAGGTGGGAACTGAGAGCCAATTTGGATTTTTTCTGCTCCCTTCTATATTGATCATTTTCTTATAGATTTGAGTTTGTTAAAGCATTTCTGAATTGTATAGCAATCTTCCTATGCAGGCAGAAATAAATGGTCTTTTTCATTTTAATGGTTTGCTGGAATTAAATGGACTACTTAAAATCTTTTGAGCATAATAGTACTATCCTATAGAGAAGATAATATTAATAGTCAAAGGACTTAAGTATGAACTCTTATTTAATTTGATGTGTGGCTTTAAGTAAATTATTTAATTGCCAGAGCCTCAATTTACTTATCTGCATTTGGAGCCTAAGAAAAATTGTTTGAGAAATACCTTTCGTCTTGTCATAGAAGGGCCATAGTTCAGTTCAGTTCAGTCGCTCAGTCCTGTCCAACTCTTTGTGACCTCATGAATCGCAGCACGCCAGGCCTCTCTGTCCATCACCAACTCCCAGAGTTCACTCAGATTCACGTCCATCGAGTCAGTGATGCCATCCAGCCATCTTATCCTCTGTTGTCCCCTTCTCCTCCTGCCCCCAACCCCTCTGAGCATCAGAGTCTTTTCCAATGAGTCAACTCTTCCCATGATGTGGCCAAAGTATTGGAGTTTCAGCTTTAGCATCAGTCCTTCCAAAGTACACTCAGGACTGATCTCCTTTAGAATGGACTGGTTGGATCACCTTGCAGTCCAAGGGACTCTCAAGAGTCTTCTCCAACACCACAGTTCAAAGGCATCAATTCTTCTGTGTTCTGCCTTCTTCACAGTCCAACTCTCACATCCATACATGACTACTGGAAAAACCATAACCTTGACTAGACGGACCTTAATCGGCAAAGTAATGTCTCTGCTTTTGAATATGCTATCTAGGTTACTCATAACTTTTCTTCCAAGGAGTAAGCGTCTTTTAATTTCATGGCTGCAGTCACCATCTGCAGTGATTTTGGAGCCCTCAAAAATAAAGTCTGACACTGTTTCCACTGTTTCCCCATCTATTTCCCATGAAGTGATGGGACCGGATGCCATGATCTTCGTTTTCTGAATGTTGAGCTTTAAGCCAACTTTTCCACTCTCCTCTTTCACTTTCATCAAGAGGCTTTTTAGTAGGCATAAGATTGAAAATAAAACTTACAATTTTTAATACCTCATTTCATTTGCTTTTAAGTAAGGGGTTAAAAGTGCATGCTAATTTTGCAAGTTACTTTATATACTGACTTTCATAATTTACCCTGTTTTTTTATTTACTCCTGAATCTCTTTCACATTAAACCTTTAAACCCTTCAGTTCACCTCTGGATTTCACTCATGCTCCTTCGGTCTCACTGGATCTGTGTTTGATCTACATACACATGCAGTAGCATCTCGAATAGGTCACATTTCATCACTCAACTCATTTCCCCTAGTTGGTCACATCTCACCCATAAAAGGTCAAGAATTATGCAAGTTTGCTTTTTTTTAAAATCAACCTTGACATGCGTGCAATAGATTTCAAATTCCTCTCTTCTTTCTATTTAATTCAAATCCCTTGAAAGAAACTGATGGCTTTAAAATAAAATCTTTATATGGTTAAAAATATTTTCCATTTTGCATTACTGGGATTTTCAGAGTGAAATAATATAAATGTTAGAAATATTCTAAGAATTCATATTATTTTGATGATTTTCCTTCTCACTGGGGCGCCTTACTTTTTTGTATTTAAATGCAACAAGACTTTGAGTGAATCACAGGAGGCTGATAGCAGACTTTAAGAGTCAGATAACTAGGTAAGTAAAAGAAATATGGCAGATGTCTTTTCATAATATTTGTGAACGTATAATACAGTCAGACTTAGGACTGATGATGTAAGAAAATATAAATTCACTGTGTACAATTCTTTTGTTAGCAGATATGCTTCTAAGCCTTTTTAAAAGCATGATCTTCTACCAAAAGGTCAGTATGCCTCCTCCAAGGCAATTTAATTTCAGTTTCCCAAAGATTTATCATGTTAAGGAAATCAAGACTCCTTAAAGTACCTAATTTTTAGTATTACCTCTATCAAAACTCATGCATTCCATTACAGTACCGAGAACCCTGGACTTTTTTAACTGATTTTTTAAATGTTACTTATGTATTTCTAAATCACGCTAATATGAAATTATTATATTTTAAAAAGATTTTAATTTGCAAAGCCTGACTGTCTCCACCTTGGCAGAATTTATGCAGTAGGAGTAAATGTCCTTAGGTGAATGGAGATTTCTATTGATGTTGCCTAGCTGCTATTCTCAGCTGTGAATTTTTGAGCAAGGCATAGTTGAGAAAGAGTCCTTTTTGTTTTACTACCATCTGAGTTTCTCTTTTAGGGCAGAGACTGTGATTTTCATGGTCACATCTCTCTATTTTCCCACATATATCCAGTATGCAATGTCTAAAACAAGGTTAATACTTGTTGAGTAGGGAGTTAATGAACACTATTACTTTTTCAAATGTAACAAGGTAAATAATGATTATATTTGTTCACTGAATATGAACATTTTATAACATTTACTACATGGCAACTACTTGTAATTGAGTGAAACAGCATCTGATAATTACATTAATCATTTCATTATGATTGTACCCCAAAGAAATTGAAGGCCAGCAAAGGACAAGCCTACTGTGTTAACTGGATAAGAACACTTAAATATCGGTATGTAACCATAGGGGACAATGCTCTGATTTCCATAACAGTTTTTTAAACTTAAGAAATAAAATTTAATACAAAAATATAAAGTAATAGTTCCTCCACTCCTTTAATTCTTAATGGTACTTTCAACCTAATCGTTACCTCTGGCATTTGTTGAGATCTAAGTTGAAACACTTAGAATACTTACTCATGGTCATTAGATGTTGACTGTGCTCATTTAAGGAGGCACTGCTCTGAAACATGAAGCACTGGGGTCAAAGCCCTTACTTACCACACCCCAGTTAGTTACTGGCTTCAAAAGCACCTCTAGGTTTTCACTAGCTTGCTAGCACACCAGGCTAGAGTTATCTGTCTTAATAGTCTGGTGCCTAAAACATGTCTTCTAGGAGAATGGTTTCTTTCCACAGCTGTCTTCTCTTTTCTTGCATCTTTCTACAAGACAGAGTAGTAGAGATATCCCATCTGTTTATCCTGCCACCTTACTTTTTTTTTAATTACATACTTGAAAAATTTTAAACTACCTAGATTTATTACTCGGAGTCAGCCACACCCCCTCCTCTGCCTGTGGCAAATGTTGTGTTGTATTCGTTGCTCAGTCACGTTCAACTCTTTGCGACCCCATGGAGTGTAGCCTGCCAGGCTCCTTTGTCCATGGGATTCTCCAGGCAAGCATACTGGAGTGGGTTGCCATTTCCTTCTCCAGGGCATCTTCCCAACCCAGGGATGGAACCCAGGTCACCTATGTCTCCTGCACTGGCAGGCGGGTTCTTGACCATCTGAGCCACCAAGGAAGTCCACCTTTGGCAAATACATAAAGCTAAGCACAAGCTAGTTTGAGCAAACATACAATGTTTGCTATAACAAAAAATCACAGACTGTGTAGGCTCAGACAACTGAATTTCTCATAGGTATGGGGGCTAGGAGTGAGTTCAGGGTGCCAGTACAGTTTAGTGAGGCCCTCTTCTGAATTTTAGACTTCTCATGGCAGAAGGGACTTGAATGTTCTGTGGGATCTCTTTTATAAGAGCATTAATCCCATTCATTATAGCTCCATTTTCATGACCCTATCACCTCCCAAAAGTCCCACCTCCTAACTCCGTTACAGTGGGCATTAGGATTACAACATGTGATGGGGTGGGGGGGTGATGGGAACATTCAGACCATAGTACTGGAAACATTCCAGAGATACTTGTAGAAGCTGAGGATAGAGATGCCCAGATTTTAGCAAAAGCTCTACCCAGGGACTCAGTTATGTTTTCTATTAATTAATTTAACCATCATAACAATTATTATTTCTCTCTTAAGAATGATGATACTGATGTCAGAAAGTTTGACTTTCCAGTGAGCACATGTTTAGTGAATAATAGAGCTTTTATTCAAACCCAAGAAATTTGTTTCTGTAGAGTATGTCTTTAAATGTCATGATAATCACAAATACAAAGGAAATGAGATGCTATTAACAGAGGAACATAGTCTAGAAATTTGTTTCATCTAGACTGCACAGGGTCTTCTTCACATTCTCTAGTTCACACTGGCATTTCATCCTATTTTATCTTCCATATGGATTTTTCTGCTTATTTATACCTTTTTCTCTCTTACATATTCAATTTTGTGTTTGTTCCATCACACAACCAGTGATTCTTTACAACTCTTTTAAGAAATATTTCGAGACTCAGTTCCCAAACCTATTTTTTCCTTTCTATCGGTAGTTCTGGCTTGTAAGAGATGATAGTTAGAACATTTAGATTTAGAACATGCTCGTAATTTGAGGCCAAATAACAAGTTAAGGGTTGCTGCGTGGCTTTTGGATGGTTACTCTTGAGTTCAGTGCCTGCTTCTCATTTAATGGCTAAGATGGTATCATGTGGTACAAAACATGGTGACCTTGACTTAGTCTTTTCCACAGAGGCACAGTAAGACATGTCTCAATGCCTCATAATATCATTATCATTAATTGTATACATTTATTCTTCTAAAAAAGGGAAAACATAAGAAAAAGAAACAAGAATAAGAAGAGAAGAAAAGCACCCTGACTAAGAATATTACTAGACCTGAAAGAGATCTTAGACATCATTTCTCACTACATCTGGAGAAGGAAATGGCAACCCACTTCAGTATCTTGCCTGGAGAATCCCATGGACAGAGGAGTCTGGCAGGCTCCAGTCCACGGGGTTGCAAGAGTCAGACACAACTTAGCGACTAAACCACCACCACTACCATTGCTACATCATTCTTCTTCCTTTATTTAGGAATTAGAAACAAAAATGAGTATATGTCCAAAGCAGTGAAGTTGTAGGCTAGGTGCAACGATGGTTAGATAAATTACAAACGCTTTTTTTCAAAGAGCTCAAAGCTAACTTGGGGAGGTGTAAGTCATACTCATGTAAGATGTCAAGGGAGATATTTCTTTATACTATTTGAACTCCCATTGTCTTATACATACTAATCTACACAAAATAAGCTCTGAATAAAAAGCTTGTTCTGCATCCTCTGTGTGTTCCCTACACAATGATCCACTTCCTTTTCATTTACTTCTTTATAAATAAAACTTAGAGAAGATAAATAATACCCTCAGGCAATGTCCAGCACTGATCTTATTTCTAGCTTTAGCCAAGATATTCAGTCACTTCTCCCCATCCATCAACCTGGTTCTGATCAGGTTAATTTTCTGACTTTTCTTTTTTTATTATTATTATTTTGCCTCTTCTTGAACTTCTGAGAAGACTATTTCATCTTTTTCATAGAGAAAATAGAATACATAAAAGGGTTCATTCTCAACTTTCTATCTTGCCCCAATCTCATCTCTCCAGTCATAAGATCGACCTCCATGCTCACTACTACCTTTTTTCTTTTCCCTCTCGAGTGGAGGAGGTATCCTTCTCTCTGTCCATGGCAAACTCCTCCATCCATTATTTTATTTTAGATATATTTCTTTACTCCTCTTAGATACTTACTCTAACAATTGTCTCTTGTCTTAAATATTCATCTTCTCTCTCCTTATTGGATTTTTCTTTCTAGTACATAAATATGCTCAATTCTATCACCTATAAAAGAAACTTTTAACTGTTACTCTGTGTATTTTCTTCCCATCACAAGACTTCTCCCCTGCCTGCTATTGTCCAGTGGTTTATATTGGGTATAAGGTAAACTTCAATCACCCTACTATATAGTTATCTATTTAGTCAACAACTATTTGTTAGATTTCTGCTGCTTACCAGTAACAGGGATGCTGTTTGAAGTATAGCAGTGAATAGGAGAGATGTGGTCACTAGCCTTGTAGGACCTGACACCACTAATGAATACAAGATATTTTTATGACGTGAGCCTTATTTGTCTTCTAAACTCACATCTATCGATCACTCTATCTTACTATTTCTCTGCTCTATTTATTGATCTATCTATCTACCTATCTATCACTTATGCCCTAATTAAAAATCTGCTTCAAACACTACCAAGCTTTTGCACATCCATGACTATACTTTAGAATGCCTTGCTAATCCTTTTGCTGCAGTGCTTTTTATGCTTTCTCTAAGTTTTTTGCCTATATCTTTCCTAAGTATAGATTATATATTTATCCTCTGTGCTCACGTATCACTCTCTCTTTCTGAATTATTATAGTATCCCTTAATAGGTTGTAACCCATTCTGTAACCCATCCTGCCCCCTCCCCCTACTAAATGAGTACCTTGGCCTCATGTCATGTAGGTATGCCTTTTCTTTGCTCAATACCTAAAATCTAAGTTACCTCTAGAAAGTGAGACCTCTCTTTTTTAGCAAACCTGCAGGTTGAAGTGAGGTTAAAGTATCAGATTTTCCATTTCTACTTTCCTACCTCTGCTCATGTAGTATTTCAGTGACATGAAAGTATATCCAGGCTTTTCTGGGAATCTCCAAGGAATGTCTGATATTGTATACCTGATAATAGTGGAAACTGCTATTACTAAGGTGAGCAACTGCTGAGTACTTGGTGGAGGTCAGGAATCTTCATTGACCATTGAGCATTCTGGTCTCTTACTCTGTACTAATCACTGGAAATGATTAAGTGCTTTGTAGTGTCTCATTGGTTTTACTTTGATTCAGCCCCATTGCTTAGAATACAAGAGCCCATAAGTTGGAGGCCATATTAGTAAGTGAAAATTTGGACTATCGAAATAAATGTGAAAGCAGACATTGAAAAATATATTTTCATGTTATATAAGAAAAATGACTAGAACTATTATCATTCATCATCACCAACATAACTAAGCAATAAAATCCTCTAACTTAAGCCAAACGTGTGATTTGATTCTTTCTTTCCTGTGTCTAAATTTCAAACAGCTAAATCCTTCCAAAGAAATGCTTTAGCAAAGCACTACTTTTCTGTATTAGAAAAGAAAGGACCTTGCGTTCAGCGCTGATCGTGGTGAACCAGCCTAGTAGAGGAAGAAATCTGTTTGTAGGCCAAGAGGGAGAAAAGTTTGTGAAGGCTCATAAAAGAAAGAAAACTATGAGAGAGCTAATGGTTACCATCAGAATATAATTTGTGTAAGAAAAGCCAGATAACATATTAACCCTCCCCACAGACTCATAAGCCATAGGTTTGACCATATGGAAGCTCACATTCACACTGAGTGAATGTAAATAAAGGTTTTCAACTCTAGAGCTATCAAGGCCATTTATGTTTCTGGCTCAGTAAGCCTTTCAATTCTTTCCTAGACATAGTTAGCATAAAAGGGCATCCCACTGTTCTCAGTACATTTGGATAAAAAAGTTTTTACTCTAATCCTTATTTGTTTTCTTATTATAGGCTTTTGAAAGAGAAAACATATTTCCTATGCTTTACTTTGCTGTTTCATAATGAAATATAATAAAGGATCACCAATTGACAACCATTATACCAAGAAAAATGAAATGTCATATTTTCCTGGTCTCAACGTTATCAATATTCCAAAGGGAAAAAACCTCTGCATGAGTTATGTTTGTGAGGACCTAGGAATCCAATAACTGTTTGCTATAGTTATTGCAATATTTCAATACCTTGGGCATTGAAAGGCAGCCCCAGATATTTATCAACAGCTGCTGAGTCAAGTGTGGATGACTACAGTGGTTAATACTCTACCTGCTGAAATTTTTTTTTATTGAGAATAAGCCAATATTTTCAATCCTTCGGAATTAGTTTTCAATAACATGTCTTCACGCTGTGTGAATTCTATGCAGGAAGTTGTGATTGACACCAGGCAAGTAAGTTTATGGGTGTTTGCGAATTCCAGGGACGGGGAAGCCTGGTAGGCTGCCCTCTATGGGGCTGTACAGAGTTGGACATGACTGAAGCAACTTAGCAGCAGCAGCGCTTAACTTGATCAAAAGTTAAGAATCACACATTATTCCCAAGAGAAGATGAGCAAAAGATTTCAGACATGCACAAAAAGTTGGAAGGTGGGTATAGAAAATCAGTACAGCTGAGCATTTTATTTTTTAATTAATTAATTTATTTTAATTGGAGGATAATTACTTTACAATATTGTGGTGGGTTTTGTCATACATCAACATGATGCAGCCACAGGTGTGCATTTTAAGAAGGAATATTTGCTGATGCCATTAAGAATGAAAAAGGTTGTGGAATCAAGAGCGCCATTTTGAATTTACTAATATTTTTGTGGGAACATCCAAAAGGAATGGCCAAGTTGCTAGTTCAAAGGGAAGGTTTCCATTGAGAAAATTATCTACACAGGCACCCACTTCACACCAGTACACAAACACATACAATGAAATCAGCATATTGAAGCCTTTTAATGCCACAGAGCTGGATGAGGAAAATAACGGTATGTGTGGGTAGAGAAACAATTTTCTCTGAGCCTGAGCCATACCAACATGCAGAAAACTATGGACAAGGCGGAGACAGCTACAAAACCTAAAAACAGAGACTACATAGAGTTATATAAGAACTGAGAGAATAACTACTGATATATAATAATGATTTGTCTCTTAACTAATGATTAGTTTATCCAACCTTATTATTCATATATTTTAATGGATTTCTTTAAGTTGAGAACAATATGTTTTGCTTTCCACTGATGCCAGGTCTAATTAGGTCATAATTTGATTGCATTTGTTCTTTTGATTTTATTATTTAAAATGAACTTTGACATAGACATATTCCGCTATTGTTAAAAGACTCTTCACATGGTTAATTGTGTGCTAAGCAAGCAAAGGAAAAAATTCTAGAAGAACATCTTTCATTCATTTAAAGCAGGAAAGATAATAGAGTATGTCTGTAAGTGGATTAGAGACTGCATAAAGGTTTGTTACTCTTTAATATAAAAGGTATACAAACAAATTTTCAATAAAAGGACCATATTTATGATAATAGCTATAATTCAATAAAAAACATGATTTTCCCCATAAAATTAGAGATAATAAAAAAAGAAAATCCATACAACATGACATGAATGACCAAGAATTCAAAACCTATTAGGAAAACAAAACCCCAAAACAAAAACAAAATAAGAAGCTACCTCTTCTTAAATTTTTCTCTGGCTTATTTTATCTCTAGAAATTTTTTAATTATTTTTAAATGACTTAATTGAGCAAGCTCCAAGAGATGGTGATGGACAGACAGGGAAGCTGGGCATGCTGCAGTCAATGGGTCGCAAAGAATTGGACACAACTGAGAGACTGAACTAAACTGAGATCATTTAATTGCTATTTGATTAGCTACAAAATCTTGAGAGTCCCTTGGATAGCAAGGAGATCAAACCAGTCAGTCCTAAAAGAAATCAACCCTGAATATTCATTGGAAGGATTGATGCTGAAGCTGAAAGTCCAGTCTTTGGCCACTTGATAGGAAGAGCCAACTCACTGGAAAAGACTCTAGTGTTGGGAAGAATTGAAGGCAAAAAGAAAATGGGACAATAGAGGACGGGATGGTTAGATGGCATCACCGACTCAGTGGACATGAGTTTGAGCAAACTATAGAAGACAGTAAAGGACAGGGAAGCATGGTATAATTCAGTCCGTGGGGTTGCAAAGAGTCGGACATGACTTAGCAATTGAATAACAACAATAAAAACAAATGAATGAGAAGATACTAATTTGATTCATTGCTTCCTATAAACTTGCTGGTTATTTGTATCATCATAAAGGTATTTCAAGGTCTTTTATAAAGAACTCTGCCAAAAATGGTCCAATAATAAATCTTCCTCATATCTGTTTTATATTTTCTACTTAGAAGTATACTTCCATAATTAACTCATAACATTCACCTCAAAATCATCTTTTGATTTTTAGTGTGGATATAATTATTTTCTTTTTTTGAGATATGAAAATTAAAATGTAGCGATATTAAACAAAATGCTTAATATAAGGAATAGTAAGGGAAAGAAGGAGAAGGCAATGGCACCCTACTCCAGTACCCTTGCCTGGAAAATCCCATGGATGGAGGAGCCTGGTGGACTGCAGTCCATGGGGTCGCTAAGAGTCAGACACTACTGAGCAACTTCACTTTCACTTTTCACTTTCATGCACTGGAGAAGGAAATGGCAACCCACTCCAGTGTTCTCGCCTGGAGAATTTCAGGGACGGGGGCCCTGGTGGGCTGCCGTCTATGGGGTCACACAGAGGTGGACACGACTGAAGCAACTTAGCAGCCGGGGAAGGAAGAATATGGCAGGTACATGTTCTGTTTCACACTGGTTAGTAATTTCTGACAACAACCTCCCTCCACTGCCAGGCTTTCCCTAGAAAATCACAGAGCATTGGTCAGAAAATGCTCCTTTTAAAATTCTTGTTAGGTTTTGTCCTCAAATCCCTAGTGAGCAAATGAGATATATCCTCCTTGCCTAAACCAGGCATTAAGAGAACAGTGGCCTGTTTCTCACCACATGCATGGCAAATAGGGGTACTACTTAAGAAATCTCTATGAGAAAGAGAGATCTGGTTAGTATTTAAGGAGTGATGAGCTACCCGAGCTTATGATATGCTGCTGCTGCTGCTAAGTCACTTCAGTCATGTCCAACTCTGTGCGACCCCATAGAGGATATGTTACTTTTTCTTAAATGAGTCCAGTGGTGTGCTCAAAGATAGGACAAATTGCACATTTCATTCCCTCTCCACCATCATGATATTAGATTGATAGCTGGAGACCTATCACTGTGGGAGGACACATCACAGTAATCAACTGGTGCTACTAATCCTGGCTTTTTGTTTGTTTGTTTGTTTGTTTCTTTTGATATTTATCAACATATATCTGTACATAGTTCACGTGATAGTTATAAAAACAAGTCATTCTTCACAGTGCCATTGTTTATCAATTTACCAATTTTGAATGCTAGAAAACAGAATACATATAAAGATATTTCAAGAACACATGCCAAGGTGATTATAGTCATAGTGTACATATGTTCAGTCATGTCTGACTCTTTGTGACCCCATAGACAACAGCTCGCCAGAATCCTCTGTCCGTGAAGTTTTCCAGGCAAGATTACTGGAGTGGGTTGCCATTTCCTACTATATAGAATCTTCCCAACCCAGGAATCAAACCAGGGTCTCCAGCATTGACAAGTGGGTTCTTTACCACTGAACCACTGGTAAGCCCTATAGACATAGTAAGGATTTGGTTAATATTATAAAATATACTATATTTTGTAATAATAACACTATTATTTGGTATTTTCAAACTTTCTAGTGCTCCCAGGATAAATGTTTCTAACTTAAAAAAAATTAACTTTCAAGAATTGCAGTGTCAAAATATGTTTAAAAATCTGCTAAATTATTGTTAATATTCTGGTATGTTAGAATAAAAGATACAAATATGCTAGAGCAAGCGTATTAATAATCATATGATTTGGCATTAGAAACCGTGCATTTATCTGAACAGATGACAACACATCTTTCTAAGGAACTGGAAATTATTCTCCTTATGTACTATGTTCTTAACAAGTGCTACTTTGAAGAGTACATGTTCCTCCACCCTGAAGATGCGAACATGACAGGCATCTTCAGCAATACCAGTTGTATTTTTTTCTCAATGCATGTTTCATTGATTCTTCATTTAAGAAAAGCTGGAAAGTAGCTTTCTATCACATTTATTCTATGACATATAATTTCAACTGTGAGATTTAGTAGCAGAGTGAATGACAAATGATAGGGAAAGACTGACAGATGCTAGTAATTGTATGGTTATTCTGTTCTGTCCAGACTTCTAAATTTCATTTTGTCATCTTTTATACATTAAGCTTACTCATCCATCTTGTAGAAAAGTAGAAAATTGCATAAATGGGTTATCTGGTTGTATTAGCACTGATAGAATAGAAATGAGCATTACCTTCGAAAGTACATATTAGAGCTCATCAGAAGTGAGATGGTCTGCAATTCTCCCTGTCTGACAGGAAAGGCAGTATTTTCTTGGACAGAGTGTTCCAAATACCTATAAAGACTTTTTTCCATCTGAAAACTTTAACCAATGGAAAAAGTAAAAGCATACCTACCTTCAGGAGAATATGGATATCAAATATGATATACATATATTTTTTTTAATTATGCACTAGAGAGCTAAAACTTCTGACAAAAGATTTCTTCCACTTAAGAATATTTTAAAAATCAATAAACTCAGCAATTTAATGTAACTGGAATTAGGGACAAGTGGCATGTGTGTTGTTAGTCACTCAGTCATGTCCATCTCTGCAACCCCATGGACTGTAGCCCACCAGGCTACTCTGCTATTATATAAACATAATAAAATAAATTGTTAACACTGTGGTATTAGTACTTTTAAGACATTTAGCTATTTATACTATGATTTTAAGATCATAGCAATCATAGGCTAATTCAGTGCTACTGATCTTCCAACCCTTTCTTTGTCAGCTATCAGCTTCCTTCCAACTGCCATCAAATAAACCACTATTTATGCAATAAGATTAGCTTTTATCTCACCATATACATGTCATCCACCTCAGGGAGTCAAAACCTGATTTCCTTGTTTTAGTATCACAGAAAACATTCTCATTTTGATCTGGTCCAAATGGTACATAGGTATCAAATTTTGGTACAAAGAAATCATTACTCGATATTCTGGCTTACCATTTAAAGGACAAGCAGGAAAAGGAACCACAGAATTAATTCTAACAAATCTTTTCATCATACTAATTTCATTATTTTGTATGGCAAATATTTTTCACTGAGAGGTGGTGTGATAATTCAGACAAAGCTTGTCATCAGGGATTCTAAATGCCAGGAAGTTAGACACATCAACAGTCTTATTTATGGGTGTGCCTAAACTACCACATGGCACACAGAAGGAGGTTTTAAAAAGTGTTGAGTGAATAAATGAATTACACACAATATTTATAAAGCAGAGAGTGATTGGTGACTTCAGAGTACCATTAATTAGGAGCTTGCATATATTAACAGGAGGAGGAGATTTTCTCTCTGCTGAGAGGCTCACAGTGGGTGTTAGCACTGACATAGTCTGTTACTTTCTTTTACACCCTCATCCTCATCTCCCCAGACCTCCCTCATCTAATTGGCTGAGTAGATTTGACCAGGATTTTCAGGGAAATACTATTAGGGCCCACTTTTACTGACAAATCTTCCAGGGTAAAATCCATTGAGAATGGTTGAGTTTTTCCTTTGTGGCTGACTTCCGGGAAAGTGCTAGAAAAACAGCCAGTTTCTGTGCTGCATTTTAAATAAAGGCCATGAAAGAAAAATGATGGTGACCCCCAACAATGAAGACTTCCATTTCTTCTTGGATCAATAAAACAGCATGATTTGTGCTATGAAATATAACACTATCCTATAATCATCCGTTCTCACTTTATAGAAAAGCAAATAACTGTTAAAAAGTTTATCATTACAATTTAAATCTTACTGATTTTTGTTCTCTGTTTTCTCCCCTTATTTCTGGAGGAGGGACGTGTTATTTTCTGTTCTTCTCTGGTATGTCAGTTTGAAAACTTTGAAAAACAAGTCCACAATCGAATGATTGAATGCATTTGTCAACATATTTAAACACAATTCTTATGGTTAAACTCTGGCTCTGTGTTCTCCATTTCAAGCTGACTCCTTCTTCCTTGTTTATTACACAGGTTTGGACCAATATTTCTCAAACAAGGGGCTGCACTGATAACTGTTTCTTCCTTGAGATCAGAACTCTACCCAAACCTGAGACTAGAGCCCTGCCTGCTCCTATGCTGCTTCATAGATGCCTCTGATGCTAATTACCTATCTGAATCTCTCCCAGTTCCCCTGACACAGTGGTTTGTTTTCCCAATGAAGCTCAATTGATATCCCTTGTGGGATTTAGCATCTGTTAATCATCTGGTTTTCTCTCATCAATAGCCTGCCATCAAAATCTAGGGACCAATGTTTGTCAGACCTTCACTGTGCATTCAGAATTGAATAGGTACATACTCTTATGCTTATCAGAGGTGCACATTCCAGGACTCCAACTCATGAAAGTCTGACTTGGGTAGGTTGAGTGACAAAGTTGGCTTTCAGCAAACATACAGGCACATGCAGTTACAAGGCATCCTCACTACAGACTTCGAGGAAGTGCTCCTGGGAGTCCATCTTATCTGTCTCAGAAGACTGCTGTTCTCTCCTCCAGCATCAGTCCCACCACAAAGAGCGTTGCTTTCAGTTTCCAGTTCAAGACTCTAGGAATGTTGGACTATCAAATTGCCTAGCCATCCTCACATGCTGCTTTGAACTGGCATCAGATTTTTTGCTCTGCAAGTCTTTGAATAAAGGGATTGGTTCTAAACAGCAAATAAATCAATGGTCCTAAAACTTAAGTGGGCTTCATTTACATCTCAATGGGAACTTTATACTGCCTTTGCCCCAACTATTCCCCTAAATGGTGCAATTAATTGTAATTCAACTTATCACCCTCTAAATGTGACATTTTAGCATTATAATCAAAATATATGATTAAACATCTTCCAATGAAATCAGCATATTCAGTTGTAAAATAGAAATCTAATTACATTGCTACAGCTTTAGGCTGGGAGGTTTGACTTTATATAACTTTTGGCAGAACATATGTGAAGATGCTGTGAAATTACTTCAGGGTATTTTCCTTTTGTGAGAAATTATAGGTTTCATTACGCAAACCAATTATTTTTCAAAAGTTATTGAGCTAAGGATAATAGCTATTTCTATAATATTTATCATATTTGTAAACTATGCCATGAATATTGCTGAATTTATGTAACTTCTCATAAATCAATAGAGTACTTGTAGAATAAGGACCAATGTACTTATCATTTAAATAGGAAAGAAATCAACAAGGAGCATTTGGGAATTTGCAATAGAATAAAAATTGATTCCTTACTATTTATAATACTATTAGTGTCACGAGTGCTAGCAGAAGAAAAAAATATTCAGAATTGAATACTGTGAAATACATTGCTTTTGTCTATGAACTAAAAAGGTAGCATGGTGTACACTGAATGTATACACTAGCTTCTCAGAGATTTAAAATATTCTATCACTTTTACCCTGTATACTCATTCACAGTTATCAAATTATGGGTCCTAGTTTTTGGAGCCATTTTAAATGTCATGAAAAGACTGTGCTGTGTACTACTTTGAACTTTTGGTTGACAGACCATGGGCACATCACTTAACTCTGAATTTCCTGTCCCTAAAAAGAGTGAATATGGGATGAGCAATCTCTAAAATTGTTTCCAATTTGAAATTACATGAAAGTTACTAAAAATTCCAGCAGAATAGAGATACATTGAATAATACACAAGCCAGGAAAGATGAATTTGAGAATTTGGGTCAGGTATTAATTTTCTCTAAATCTCAATTTATTGTCATTTTTAAAAACAGAGCAATTTCAACTCTTGTGGCTATTGTGAGAAATGAGGACAATGTAGCCAAAAACAACTAACAAAAGGTCCACAATATCGTTTGAGAATGCAATAAGTACTCAAAATCTTTACCAATATCATCATCATTTTCATCATCATTATTATAATATTACTGAGGCTATTTTTTATTATTTCATTGTTATGGCATTTTATGATTGTTAGAAAGTTTTGTTAATTGTATGGAAAATGCAAAACTTCATTCTGCACGTAATCAGTATTTAGCTATCCATACGTCTACCTGAAGGTTTCCTTGGTAGCTCAGTTGGTATACAATTTGCTTGCAGTGCAGGAGACCCTGGTTCAATTCCTCAGTTGAGAAGATCCCCTGCAGAAGAGATAGGTTACCCACTCCAGTATTCTTGGGCTTCCCTGATGGCTCAGATGGCAAAGAATCCACCCACAATGAGGGAGACCTGGGTTTGATTCCTGGGTTAGGAAGATCCCCTGGAGGAGGGCATGCAACCCGCTCCAGTATTCTTGCCTGGAGAATCCCCATGGCAGAGGAGCCTGATGGGCTACAGTCCATGGGTCACAAAGAGTTGACATAACTGAGTGACTAAACACAGCACAGCACATGTTTACCTGAAATGGCTTAAATTTTTTCTATATTTAAAGCTGTACTGATCTTTTCTAGAGTTGTGTTTTTTGGAGGAATTCTAGGACATCTGCTTCTGGATTGAGGCAAACACTAAAAACATCATTTTTCTTGCATTTTCGCATCTCTGTATCTGGCACCAGCTGGAAACAGGGAAAGCAGAAACCAAAAAATAGATAGAAAAAAAAGATACCAGAACTTCTTCAAAATAGAATAAAGCTTAATTTGCAGAATGACTAGGTAAGAAGTAAGATTTATGGTACTACTCCTTTAGCACCTAACCCATCCTCACAAGAGTCTAGCTAGCTGTTTACATAAAGACTGTTAACATAAAGAAGGGTATCTTTAAAGAGGACCCAAAGCTATTCTTTAATCATGCTTCTAAGTTCTAAAAAAATCAGATCCTTTAACTTTAAAAAGTGAAATAGACAATAGAAAATCCTTGGATATGCTATATAGATGAGAGGAAAGCCCTTTGGGAGGGCAATAAGGGCAGCAGACTTTATTTTGCAATTAGCAAAGGCTAAATGACTGCAAGGTAATTGACAGCTCCCTAGGTACTGACAGGAGCAGCTCAGTTTTGATTTAATACATTGACAACAAAACTCTGGGATTGTGAGATCTTTAAAAAGAAGCCACAAATCGATGAGTCAGGCAATCTACTTTAAGTGCTTTGCTCAGTAGAAGCCTTTGAACTCTGAATGCTGGGCAGAAGCCTAAACTAGGATAAGGGTATTTTCTCGGGGTGAGGATCCTTAGCTGATTGTGTGGATTATCAAGCACTGTGTGGTACATCTTTTATCTTTTCCTCTTTCCATGTCCTTTTCCCCCTATCATAAAGACTTATTATTCTCTTCCTCTGGCCAACCCAAATGAACTAAAGATTAAAGGAAAGCTACTGAGGAAGAACAGACTGGCTGAAAGTTTTATATATATATATATGAGAGAGAGAGAGAGAGTTGTTGCTGTTGTTTAGTCACTAAACCATGTCTGATTCTTTTGCAACCCCATGGACTGTAGCCAGCCAGGCTTCTCTGTCCATGGGGTTTCCCAAGCAAGAATACTGGAGTGGCTTGCCATTTCCTTCTCCCTCCAATAGACAGGAATATGCGTGCATATATGGCTTTCCTGGTGGCCCAGTGGTAAAGAATCTGCCTGCAATGCCGGAGACACAGGAGATACAGATACAGTCCTTTGGTGGGGAAGATCCCCTGGAGTAGGAAATGGCAATCAACGCCACTATTCTTGCCTGGAAAATCCCATAGACATAAGATTCTGGTAGGCTACAGTCCATGGGGTTGCAAAAGGGTCTGACAAGACTTAGAGACTAAACAACAAACAATATACATATATATATATATATATATATATATGTATATGTGTATATACACATACATACATGTATGCTTGCAAGAGAAGGTAGAAAAATAGGCAGATATAGAGGGGAAGAGAGCACACAGAAAGCATGCAAAAGGGAAAGATTAATTTGATTTTGTATATTCCACATATTTCTATATTCACATTTTACCAATGCTATAAATTATTTGATGCAGGAGACATGGGTTTGACCCCTGGGTTGGGAAAATCATCTGAAAAAAGAAATGGCAACTCACTTTAATATTCTTGCCTAAGAAATTCCATAGTCAAAAATCCCTGGTGGACTATTGTCCATGGGGTCACCAAAGAGTCAGACATGACTTAGTGATTAAAACAACAACAACAATGTATTATTAGATTTTAGATTCATTGCCAAATTTGATTTTCCTTTTCAAGTTCCCAGTGCAGTATTGATTTATATTTATTTGATTATCATTAGTGAATTAAACAGTTTCTACATATACCTTGTAAGCTACATGTTTAATATAAGGTTTGCATAAATAAATGCCTGAATATGTGCCAAAATGTTGATGACAGATAGATGAATGTTGTAACTGACATTTGAGTTTCTTTACTTTGCTTACTTTCATCTTTAATCTTTCAATCATCCCTTATTGCCTTTTTAATCAAATAAGTAGTTGACAATGACATACCAGTCCTCAGTCAACTTTCATTTGTCTTCATATTTGTTAAACCACTATACTGCATCAGCACAGAGCTAGCTGCTGGAAATAGAGGTACACATAGGATATAGGGTCTGTTCGTATAAAGTCTAAAATCCAAGGGAGAATTTAATGAGTGTTACTGGTATTTACAATGTGCTATTTTAAAAATATAAAGAAATCTGCTTCTCAAAGGAGATGATATATAATGTACGACCTGAAGAGTTAGTAGAAATTGGACAAAACTATATATGTAGCTGAGAAAAAAATAATATCCTAAGAATTCTCAAGTTTTATAACCATGGCCAGTTTGATGAATTACACATTATTTTGTATGATTTAACATAGGTTAATTGATGAAAAGTTAATTGAGAAAATTTAAAAAGGAGATAAGCAGGAATGTTAAAAAGAGCCCAAGCCCACATTCCAATAGTAGAAATAATAATCTGTTGAGTGACATGATTAAAATTGCCACATTGAAAGATGACAGTATTCTTGCCTTGAGAACTCCATGAACAGTATGAAAAGGCAAAAAGATAGGACTCTGCAAGATGATGAGATGGCTGGATGGCATCACCAACTCAACGGACATGAGTTTGGGTAAATTCCAGGAGTGGTGATGGATAGGGAGGTCTGGCATCGATGGGGTCACAAAGAATCAGACACGACTGAGTGACTAAACTGAACTGATATGATATTATTAGAGTCTGAAATGATAGAGATCCTGCAACTAGAGTGGAATACATCAGAGACATATTTAGGAGATAAAATATGGAAAACTTTCTGACTCACTGAATTTGAAACATGAGAATAAAGAATGTGACTGGAATAAGTCAAACAAGTCTAAAATACATCAAACAATTTAAATACATGGCAGGTGGTACAAATGTCTATGGAATTAAGTTTGATTCAGGCACAGGGAAAAGTGTTAAGAATCATACAGAAAGATCAAAGGGAAATTTCAGATATCCCGACTTTGGATATTATAGAAATATTCTGTAAAGTAGACCTGGCATTTATCATAAATTAATTTCATTCAAATATCTCATGTTGTGTACAGTCAACAAAACACACTAGAGAAAAGCTATAAGACTAGTTGGATTGTTTACTGCAAAATGTTACTATCCTATTCAATCCTCAAATAAACTGAATTTCTTGTGGTCATGACAATAGGCATACATGTTATATGGCTTTCAGGACTTATTCTTAAATTCCAGATTAATTTTGACTACTTCCATGAAATTTTATCTGCTATATGTTGACTAAAAAATTTTCTTTTATCTAAAATTCTATTGCTATAACATTTATATTTTAGTGTAGTTTTATTGTATTATAAAAGGTTGTTTTACCCAAAGATAATTATAATATAATGTTCAACAAAACATTAATTATTAAAACATAAGAAAATATCTATTTTGTGACACATCATTTTTCTGTCAGTACAGATGTGGATGTATTGGCGTATGTAGGTTTACTTCTTTTCCAAAATTTATACTTCCATCTTTGTCACGCTGTTATTCACTGTAACTGACTTTCAGAGGAATGACATCTAAGATCATCATACCTTTGACTTTAGAAGAAAGCATCTAGGGTTTTATTATTTAATTTAATGTTGACTCCTGATTTGTGATATGCATAATTTAAAATTAATTATATTTTTAAAATTTACCTTTAATAAAAATTATGTTAAGAATAATTTAATTTTTAGGTATCCTTTTTACATAAAGTAAGGTATGGATGTGAGAGTTGGACTATGAAGAAGGCTGAGCCCCGAAGAATTGATGCTTTTGAACTGTGGTGTTGGAGAAGACTCTTGAGAGTCCCTTGGACCGCAAGGAGATCCAACCAGTCTGTTCTGAAGGAGATCAGTCCTGGGATTTCTTTGGAGGGAATGATGCTAAAGCTGAAACTCCAGTACTTTGGCCACTTCATTCGAAGAGTTGACTCATTGGAAAAGACTTTGATGCTGGGAGGGATTGGGGGCAGGAGAAGAAGGGGATGACAGAGGATAAGATGGCTGGATGGCATCACTGACTCTATGGACGTGAATCTGAGTGAACTCCAGGAGTTGGTGATGGACAGGGAGGCCTGGCGTGCTGCGATTCATGGGGTCGCAAAGAGTCGGACACGACTGAGCGACTGAACTGAACTGAACTGAACTGAAGGTAATAATGTTGGAATTTTTCATTCTTTGATTAAATAATGTTTATACTGAAGTATTTTTGCATTCTTAGAATAATAACAAATTATGTATCATATTTAAATGTACTGCTAGAATATTGTTATAATTCTAAATTGGATTTTTTATTTACATCAATGATTGTAATTGCCCTGAGGGTATGTATATGTTTGTATATTTGTATATATACATTAGTTTTTAATCAACTTTTGATTAAAGTCATGATGGCATTTAATCATGTGTTGGAAATTTTAGATTACTTTAAAATTTTTTGCTAATGTTGAAGTACCATTACATTTGTTTGTCTTGATATATTGAATAAGCAACTTGTAATACTTTCTGGGATTTTTTTCCTGTTACTTGTCACTTTTTAGATTTTTTTTACCTAGTCTAGTAACCATTTAATTTCATATAATGCCAGAAATTCTCAGTTGTATTGCTATGTGTTTGTACATAGATTTATTTTACTTGTTTTGGTTTAAAAATGTGACACGTTCATGGGTTAAGAAATGTGAACAATAAAAGATAATCCAGCTCACAAGTTCAATATTTAATATCTAGTCCTTCTTCTGAAAGGGAAAAATACTTTTGCTGGTTATTAGCAAAATTCTAAATATTTTAATTAGACATCTCTGTATACATCTGATTTATTAATCTAGGCAGTATATTGTTATGTACTGAGAGATGTATGTACCAATAAGAACTGAGAGATGGAAGAGTGGAAGTATATACACTATTTAGAAACGTCACCACCCATTTATCCCCCAATATATAATACTTTGTATTATAATCTTTGTAAGTATCTGATCTTGTACCAACTGTCTTGTACAAAACGCTCTTCTTAAATATTTTAATTTGGTTACTCTCTTTCAAATTATTGGCATGTGCTACAGAAAATAAGCTCAGGATATGTATGGTTATGACATAAATGTGGTCAACTTCATACAATGTCTATACTCATAGTTCTGTTATGAAACAAAGTAACTTTATGATGATCCTAAATTTGTGTCACATTCTAACACATCTGCTAATTTATCAAAGATTCAACTGCCTTAAGGAAAATTTTGAAAGTATGTTGTTGAAGTAAAGTTTGTTGAAAATTAGTTAACCGTATATGTATATATGGGCTTCCCCAATGATCAGTGGTAAAGAGTCCATCTGCCAATGAGAAAGACCCAGGAGACACAGATTCAGTCCCTGGGTTGGGAAGATCCCTTGGAGGAGAAAATGGCCACTCATTCCAGTATTCTTGCCTGGAAAATCCATGACAGAGCATGTACATACATGCCATGCCAAATCACTTCAGCCGTGTCCGACTCTGTGCAATCCCATAGACGGCAGCCCACCAGGCTCCCCCGACCCTGGGATTCTCCAGGCAAGAACACTGGAGTGGGGTGCCATTTCCTTCTCCAATGCATGAAAGTGAAAAGTGAAAGTGAACTCATTCAGTCATATCCGACCCTTAGCAACCCCGTAGATGGCAGCCCACCAGGTTGCCCCGTCCCTGGGATTCTCCAGGCAAGAACGCTGGAATGGGGTGCCATTTCCTTCTCCAATGCATGAAAGTGAAAAGTGAAAGTGAAGTCACTCAGTCATGTCTGACCCTTAGCGACCCCATGGACTGCAGCCTACCAGGCTCCTCCGTCCATGGGATTTTCCAGGCAACAGTACTGGAGTGCGGTGCCATTGCCTTCTCTGATGCACATACATACTTATGTGTATATATCATGTATCATCTAAAGTTGGAGAGCCAAAATAGGATTTTGTCTTTATTTGGTTATAAATTCATATCAGAAATGGAAAAACTGACTCCATTATTATAAAACCATGTCTAAGTGTTGGACCAATATACATTTCAATTCATATAGGTGTCTTTTTTCAAATGCTTATATTACCCAGGATGGTTCTTTCCCTAATTATAATGGCTAAAAATAGAATAAAGATAATATTTTTCATTTATGTTTTTAATTTTTTAATTGATGACAGCCAACCCTGGCCATTGTTGATCAAACAATCACATCCCTTAAGAAGAATGTGTTCAGAGTAGCGCTGAAACATGATATAAACTTGTGGAAAATAAGTAGCAAAAGGTTTCATATTTTAAAAGGTTAATGCTAGTTGAAGAAGAAAACATTACAAATCTATCATGAGTCAGTCTTTATTATTTCCGAAACAATCCTCTTTAGTGACATATGTAGGTCTTACTATTTCTTAACATGGCAGCAATCTAGGGATTTCCATGTTTTTATACTAGTGGTCATAATGCTCTGTAGAGAAGATGCTCTTTTATCCTTCCATGAAGGCACTAACTGGAAATATGGAGTGAATTTAGGATAAGTACAGAAAGAAGTTCAGTGGGATGCAAGGGCCCCTCTCCTTCTGTTACCATGTGGAAAAGTTGTGTTGAATTTAACTCATAGCGAATTTTAGGAAAAGGACCTTGCTTCTCTCCCCAGTCCACACACTCCACTCTCATGATGCCTTATTCATAAAGACTAGCACTTTCACTTTTGTTTTTTAGAGTAACTAGAAATATTTAGGGCACTAGGTAAGAAGGAGATCTTTCTCTAGGGAAACATCATTGCTTAAAAAGCCAAGAGTCACAAACCAGCATAGAGTTGCCTATAAACAGAGGTTGTAAATATCAACTTGAAACGGATTTTCCGTTTAGACAGCACAATTTTGCTGAGTCCGTGCACTGCAAAACAACCAAAAGGTGGAGCTAAGGATCTAGGCAAAAATTTTCTTTCTCCTACATTCTGAATCCATTTCTATTAATTACAAGTAGCCTGGGCTGCTATTTTGTTTTGCTTTGTTCCTGAATTGAAAAACTAATATTTGTTGTTATTTTTACACAGACCAGATAATGGCTTAGTATTATACATCTTGGATAAAAACTATGTAAAATTGCTGCATTTTTCTCTTTAAACAAGAATTTATTCTAGATTCCTGCTTTTTCCAATTCCTATATTTAATCAGGAATTTCTATGTTGGAAGTAAATATCTTCAAGTGTTTATTTCTTCATTGACAGCTCATTTATAATGTGAACATGGCTATTTTTCAACAAACAAAAGGTCAATTTACTGGGGACAATTTCACACATTAAAAAATATTTTTTGTGTCTAAACAGAAAACTATTAAGATTTTATAATGGTAAATACATCAAAATTTTGAGAGGTGAAGGCATTTCTGTGAGTATCAAAATATTTTAAATCTTTAAGTTTTTCTTAACCCACCTTACAGAATGATGGTAATAATAAAATGATAATGGGATATATATAGTAAAGAGTCCACTTGCAATGCAGGAGCCACAAGAGACATGAGTTCAATTCTCCCAGCTCAGGAATTGAACCATGTCTCTTGTGGCTCCTGCATTGCACACAGATTCTTCACTCACTGAACCCCATGGGCAGCCCAATATATATAATCAGTTCAGTCACTCAGTCATGTCCACCTCTTTGTGACCCCATTGATTACCGCACACCAAGATTCCCTTGTCCATCAACAACTGTCAAAGCTTACTCAAACTCATGCCCATATAGTTGGTGATGCTATCCAACTATCCCNGGCCTGGCGTGTAGCGATTCATGGGGTCACAAAGAGTCGGACACAACTGAGCGACTGAACTGAACTGAATTTACCTTGATTCATGGACCTAACAGTCCAGGTTCCTATGCAGTATTGTTCTTTACAGCATTGGACTTTACTTCCACCACCAGTCACATCCACAACTGGGTGTCATTTTTGCTTTGGCTCAGCCTCGTCATTCTTTCTGAAGCTATCTCTCCACTCTTCTCCAGTAGCATATTGGGCACCTACTGACCTGGGGAGTTCACCTTTCAGTGTCATATCTTTTTGCCTTTTCATACTCTTCATGGGCTTCTCAAGGCAAAAGTACTGAAGTGGTTTGCCCTTTCCTTCTCTAGTAGACCATGTTTTGTCAGAACTCTCCACCATGACCTGTCCTTGGGTGGCCCTACACGGCATGGCTCACAGTTTCATTGAATTAGATAAGTCTGTGATCCAAGTGAGCAGTTTGGTTAGTTTTCTGTAACTATGTTTTCCATCCTGTCTGCCCTCTGATGGATAAGGATAAGGCTTCTGGAAGCTTCCTGGAGGGGTGGAGACTGGCTATGGGGGAATCTGGTTCTGGCTTTGATGGGCAGGGCCATGCTCAGTAAATCTTTAATCCAATTTTCTGTTGATGAGTAGGGCTGTGTTCCCTCCCTGTAGTTAGCCTTAGGCCAAACACTGATAGGGGTAATAGTAGCTCTCTTCAAAAGTACTTATACCAGGACTGTTGTGTTCAATGCCCCTGACCCCACCACAGGCCACTTCAGGCCCACGCCTCCACTGGAGACTCCTGGACACTCACAGGCAAGTCTGGCTCAGTCTCTTGTGGGGTCACTGCTCTTACCCCCTGGGTCCTGGTGTGCACAAAATTCGGTTTGTGCTCTCCAAGATTCTTATTTCCCCAGTCCCGTGGAAGTTCTGCAATCAAATCCCACTGGCCTTTAAAGTCAAATTCCCTTTGCCAGATCCCCAGATTGGGAAATCTGTTGTGGGCCCCAGAACATTTACAACAATGCGAGAATTTCTTTAGCATAATTGTCCTCCAGTTTGTTGGTTGTTTGCTCGGTGCCTCTATGATTGGGCTTGCATGCCACTCCTCCCATATCTGCTGCAGCCAGAGCCCCTCTCTCCAAGGCAGGCCACTGCTGACCCATGCCTCCGCAGGAGACACTCAAACACTCAAAGGCAGGTCTGGCTGAGTCTCTTGTGAGGTCCCTGGGTCCTGGTGTGCACAAAGTTTTGTTTTGAGCTCTCCAAGCATCTCTGATGGGTATGGAGTTTGATTCTAAACACGATTTTGTCCCTCCTACCATCTTGTTGGGCTTCTCCTTTGCCCTTGAACATGGGATATCTTTATTTGGTGGGATCCAACATTCTCCTGTCAATGGTTGTTCAGTGGTTAGTTGCAATTTTGGAGTTCTCCCAGAGAAGATGAATGCACATCCTTCTACTCCACCATCCTGTTTATGCTAGATAGTATATAATAGATTATACTATTTTTATAGAAACATGGTTAATTTCAGTAAAATATATCTTAAGTAGTTGGCTAATTTTCCAACTAAATAATACTTAGGTTCACCTACAGATTGTTGCTTTCACAATAATTCAGTAAAACTTGGAAATGATTGTTTCTAGGTAGATGCAGTGTCAGTTTCATAGTCCTCAGAGCTGGCTAATATGGTTCATTATTTCAAACTGTAATGGAATGAAGTTCACTACTACTGTTAACTAAAAGGTTATACTGCAAAACATTGTGAACCATTTTTGTCCACACTCCTATATTTAATTCAGATTTTACACATGTGTTGGCATAATCTATTTACTTTTCGGGATTAAAAGCTATTAATTCACAGTTAAGAATTTCCAAATGAGAATAATTTCCTTATTGAGAGGTGTGGGGGCCTTGGAGAGTCTTAGAGCTGATTATCTTGCCAAGATTAAAAACAATAACAATTGCAATTGACTCAACTGGCTTCTGAAACTCTGGTATTTGCATGTATTTCAGGATAATGATAGCTGTCCAAAATATTTCCTGTGGTAGGAAACTAAAATCTTTTTTAAAAGAGAGGAAGTCAAGAGAATCTATAGAATATCATAAAGTTCATATAGCAGAAACAAAAGTAGAATTTTATGTAATCTTAACCTTTCAAATCAGAGGACAAAATCGCACTGAACATCATATATATAAATATATATACCAATTCACTCTTTAATTCTTTGCTTGAATTGCCTCAAAGTCTTCTAAAACATATCCTGATATGCTTTTCACAAATAGCTGATTCTATTTTGTGGCACTCATCAAGAAACAGGAAAGATATTTCAACAAAGAACAAAATTACACAGGAACACATTATTTCATGACTTCACTCATCTCCTTACCCTGCTTCTCTTCTTTTCCAAACTCTGGAGAAGAACAAAGTAGTCAATGTATTCCAATAAGAAAGTGGTCAAGGTCTATTTCCCTATGACACTCAGCTATATTAATATTAGAGTTATTCTCTTACAGAAAGATAACATATAATTTTATTCTGAAAGATTACTTAAGGTAGGCATTCTTTGATAAATTGTTCTCAAATTGGCAGAAGCAAAGGTTTGAATAATAATGATAGGTAATTTCTTGATATATAGAAATGTTGGCAAGTTAATGTATTTGTGAAATTCTAACCCTGATAGGTCTTCCCTGGTGACTCAGATGGTAAAGAATCCACCTGCAATGCAGGAGACCTGGGTTTGATCCCTGGGTTGGGAAGATTCCGTGGAGAAGGGAACAGCTACCCACTCCAGTATTCTTGTCTGGAGAATTCCATGGACAGAGAAGCCTGACAGACTACAGTCCATGGGGCCGCAAAGAGTCAGACAAGACTGAGCGGCTTTCACTTTCATTTTTTTGAAATGCTAACTCTGATATTGCAAATAAGGCATATTGTAGCAGTTGGGAATTTCAAGACTCAGAAAACGATGATGTTGAGAAATCTTTCATGTTTGGGCAGCATTTCCTCACTGCCCAAAGATTTCAAATTACACTACATAAATAGATAAATGTGTCACTTGAAAATAAACATCACTTTCTAGAGTGGTAGATGATCAGAAAAGTCAGTGTATTATACTATCCAATTTTATCTTGTTATTATAATAGCTAAGAAACAAAATATGTAATGTGTTAATAGATTTCCACCATGGATGCTGATTAGCACACTGAAAATAGAATTTTACATTTTCTCTAGTTTTTACAAGTGTTGGTTCCAAAATTACACTGGAAAAATAAATCATCTTGTGGTATTATTTTCATTCCCCCCACAGTCCCAGCACAGTATATTATGTGTAGTCATTATTCAATAAAAATAGTGAGCATTTATTTTTCATAACATGCTGAACATTCTGCTAAGCATTTTAAGTATATGGCTCAATTTAAACCTCATAAGGACAGTATAAATTCAAATTTTTAAGAGGCTGGATTATAACCACACAGATTTTATTTCAAGAGGAAAAAAAGTTTCCAAAAGTTAATACAGTAGAAAACAGTCAAGTTTTAAAGCATCATGTGATTCTAAAGTCCTGTTAACCTTTTACTATCTTGATCCTAGGGAATTGTTTTTAATATACCATGGTCCTGAAAATGATATGTAGTGTTCCTGCATGTGTGTGTGTATGTGCGTGCGCGTGTGTGTGTATGTATGTGTGTGCAGGCTAATATGAGCATTCGTGAAAAGATATCACATAGTGTTGACTGTAAAGCAATTTTATGATACAATTTTTGAGACTAATTAATAAAGAGATCATACAAGTCTATATTGCATTAGTATTCATTTAGATGGGAGAGATTATACTTTTAAATTGTCTACTATCTTTTCAATAATAATGCTGTTTATTTCATAAAGTTCAAAAATAAAAAATCATAAATAGAAAAAAATCTCATGTAACTCCAATTCTCAGATTTTCTATGAAAATATATATACCACACACACACACACACACACACACACACACACACGTTATGTATGTATACATATTTAAGGGAAATTTACAGTGTGATGAACTATTTGCAATTTTTATTCAATAAAGTTGATTTATAATAATACCTGTGTCAGTTTCAGGTATATAGCATAGTGATTCAGTTTTTTCTAAGGTTGTAATTTATTATAAAAGATTATATATAATTCCCAGTACTATAGAGTAAATCACTGTTGCTTGTACAACTCATACAAACAGCTCATATAGCTCAATATATAAAATAGATATTTTGCATACAGGGTCTTGTGTCTGTGAATCCCATAGCCCTAATTTGTCTCTCTCTCCCCCTCTTTCTCCATTTTGATAACTGTAAGCTTGTTTTAATGTCTATAAATGTGTTTCTATTTTATACATAGAATCATTGGTATTATTTTTTTGATTCCACAGATGAGTAATATTGTTTAGTAATGTTTTTGTCTGAATTATTTCACTAAGCATGATAATCTCCCATTCCATCCATGCTGCTTACAGTATTTTCAGATATTTTCTCCTATATCCATGTTTTTGCTTTGTTTATGGTTTCCTTTGCTATATCAAAACTTTCAGCTTAATTAAATCCAATTTGTTTATTTTTTCTTTTATTTCTGATGCCTCAGAAAAGTGATCAAAGAAAATATGGCTATGATAAAAAGACTCTAGACTATGTTCTCATCTAGAAGTTTAAGGTGTCCTGTCTTATATTTAGGGCTTTAAAACATTTTTGTGAATGGTTTTAGAAAATATTCTAATTTCATCGTTTTACACCTACCTGTCTAGTTCTCTCAGCACTACTTGTTGAAGACTGTCTTTCTGTATTGTAGGTTCTCGTCTCCCTTGTCATAGATTAGTTGACAATTGGTGTGTGTGTTTATGGACTCTGTAATTCTGTTCCTTTGATCTATAGCCCATTTTTATGTCAAAACCATGCTGTTTTGATTACTATAGTTTTGTAGCGTAGATGAAGCTTGGGATGGTTACATGTCCAACTTTCTTCTTTTTCCTCAGGATTGCTTTGGCAACTTGGAGTTTTTNTGTAATTCTGTTCCTTTGATCTATAGCCCATTTTTATGTCAAAACCATGCTGTTTTGATTACTATAGTTTTGTAGCGTAGATGAAGCTTGGGATGGTTACATGTCCAGCTTTCTTCTTTTTCCTCAGGATTGCTTTGGCAACTTGGAGTTTTTGCAGTTCTGTATAAATTTTTTGATTATTTGTTCTGTTTCTGTGAAAAATGCCTATGACACTTTGATGGGAATTGGACCTAATATGTAGAATCTTTTGAACAGTGTAGCCATTTTAAAAATAATGCTTCTTCCAATTCATGAGAACAACTATTTTGTTCCTTTCTCTGAATCATCTTCAATTTCCTTTATCAATGTTTTCTACATTTCAGCATATAGATTTGTTTCACCTCCTTAGACAAGTTTGCTGCTGCTGCTGCTAAGTCACGTCAGTCGTGTCCGACTCTGTGCGACCCCATAGATGGCAGCCCACCAGGCTCCTCCATCCATGGGATTTTCCAGGCAAGAGTACTGGAGTGGGATGCCATTGCCTTCTCCGTAGACAAGTTTATTCCCAGGTATTTTTGATAGAAGTCTAAATGAGGTTTTAAAAAGCTTTTTTCTTTCAGATATATCATTATTATTGTATAGAAATGCAACAATTTTTATATATTAATCTTGCATCCTGCTACCTTCTGTAACTCATTTAATAGTTCTAACAGTTTTTGGGTAGAGACTTTAGGATTCTCTGTACAGAGTTATTTGCATGCCATTTTGTCTCTTTGTTTTTACTTTGCATAATTTTATTTCCTTTTCTTGTCTGATTGTCATGGCTAGGACTTCCAATACTATGTTAAATAGAAGTGATATGAGTGGGCATCCCTCATTTGAGTCAGGGTGGGTACATTTCAATGTTTGCTCATTCCAGTAATTATGGGGCTCAGTTGCTTACCTTTGAGTTGGAAAATCTATCAGCACGTCACACCAGAGAGCTACAGATTTCATCTTGAAATTTTGATCAATCAAGAGATTCTGTCAAAACTATTTCTGATTTTCATTCTGGACTCCTGGGGTGAGATGTTCATAAGAAATTTGACACTGTGATTATCACACAGGCCCTCTGCCTTGCCACTGCATGCAAATAGTTAGCTTCTCTAAAAATATTTAATTTCACATTAAGGGAAAGAGTAGAGAAATGTTTTTTCCTTTGGAATGTTGTAGTTAATAAGACAACTTTTTGGTGCATCTGAGTCATGTCAAGAGTTAAAGATTTTATAATTATCTCAAAGGTCCCAAGGTTTACAGCTGAAAATAGCTAAAATTGTAACCAATGACAATAGAATAGTTAAGCTTGAATGAAATAAGAGCATAAGAAAAAGCAAGATGGCAAGACTGTAGGAAGATCTGGAGGTCATCTGTCTCCACAAAACATCAAGAATATATGTATGTATGTGTGTGTGTATATATATATACAGATACACATATACATATAGAGAGAGCAGTTCTCACAGAGCACCAACTGAACACTAGCAGATGACCTTGGACATCAGAAAGGACAAGATAGATTCCTGCATAACTGGGTAGGATGAAAGAAAGAAGAAGTAAAAAAGAAGAACAGGACAGGGAGCAGAATGGGACCTGTGCCCCTGGGGGTGAAGTAGTGGAGAGATTCCTGTATCCAGGGAAACCCTTTTATCAATGTGGAAATCAGTTGGGACAGAAGAGGAGCATCTGGGGCTGTTGGAGGAGAGTGAAAAGGCTGGTCTGTGTGAGGCAGGACAGAGTAAGACCTACACAGATGGTTCATGCCATAGACCTGCACACCCCAGCCTGGGACTTATGTCTGTTGGTGCACAAGGGGGCTGGGTGCTGGAACGTGGAATTGGAGATCAGACTTTGGAAGAAGCCTGCTGTTGGATGTGAGGAGACAGACTGAGGGGCCAAGAGTAAGGAAATACAAAGCTGGGAATGCTTATGGAGGAAACGTGGACTGCCATAGAAGCAAGGCACCATTATTAAGTGAAGCACAGGGAGTGGAGCTGTCATTTCAGCCTCTCCACAGACACACACACACTGGCCCCTTCCCACTCCCACCCCCATCCCCCACCCCAGGCACTAGGAAAGGCTCCCAAGGGGGATGACCATCTTGCATTTGTGGTTGAACTCTAGAAAAGGCCCCTACCTGGGCTGACCCTCTCTCACCTGCAGCCAGGTGTTAGAAAAGGCCCCTGCTGGGACTGGGTCTCTTTCTCCTGAGGCTGAACACTAGAAAAGACCCTGCCAGGGTTTAACCTTATGTGCCTGCATGCCTGCTCATTTGCTCAGTCATGTCTGACTCTTTGCAACTCCATAGACTGTAGCCTGCCAGGCTCCTCTGTCCCTGGGATTTCCTAGGCAAGTATATTGGAGTGGGTTACCATTTATTCCTCCAGGCGATCTTCCTGACCCAGGGATTGAACTTGCATCTCCTGTCTCTTGCACTGCAGGTGGACAGTTTACCACTAAGCCACCAGGGAAGCCCCTTAGCACTTACAGTTGGACAATAGAAAAGGCCCCTGCTAGGACTGGCAATTGGTTGCCATTGGGCAGGATCAATGACAGGCTCACCCCAGGGCTTAATCTTTCATTCCCATGGTCACCACTGTGTTATCACNATGGACTGCAGCCTACCAGGCTCCTCCGTCCATGGATTTTCCAGGCAAGAGTACTGGAGTGGGGTGCCATTGCCTTCTCCATACATACACTACCATGTATAAAATAACTAATGAGAAACAACTATATAGCATAGGGGACCCTATTCAGTGCTGTGTGGTGGCCTATACGGAAAGGAAAGCTGAAAAAGAGTCAATATATGTATATATCTACTGATTCACTTTGCTGTACAGCAGAAACTAACATATTGTAAGACAACTGTTACCAGGTAGGGAGAGGGTAGAGGAAGACCCTCCCTTTTGGGTCTCACTTCTTGGTAAGGACACAAAGAAGAATCTGAGATTTTACCCATAGCAAAAACAATTCTATTAGAGAAAGAATAGAATGAACATTTCAAGTGAGAGGTGAGCCTGGCCAAGAGAGGCACTGTGTGTGTGTGTATGTGTATGTGTTAGACACTCAGTTGTCTCTAACTCTGCAACCCCATGGACTGTAACCCACCCGGCTCCTCTCTCCATGGAATTCTCCAGGCAAGAATACTAGTGTGGGTGGTCATTTCCTCCTGCAGGAGATCTTCCCGCCCCAGGGATTGAACCCTGGTCTCCTGCATTGCAGGCAGATTCTTTACTGTTTGAGCCACCAGGGGAGCCCAAGAGAGGCACTGGCCCAGGTTTATTGAAGAAAGAACAGAAAGAGTACCTCTGTAGAGAGGTGGGCCAAGCCAAGAGAGGCACTGGCTCCGGAGTGATCCAGTACAAGGGGTTTTCAAGACAGGGCTTTTAAATATTCACCTAACTGGGCATAGACTGACAGTTTTGATTAACAGTTGCAAATTTAAATAACAACAGGCTCTTATCCACATGTATTTCCCATAATTCAGCCTGTTGTAATCAGATGTATGTATGTATAGAATGTTTATGAACCTTTAGTGGGGTCCTGCTGCCTAAGATCATTTGATGATACAATTATGCATCAAGGGTTCATGGGCTAGAGTTGGAAAAGCCCCTGTAGTTAGTTTGTATCCCTGTGTACCTTGGGTACATGTGCTGGAGTTAGAAAAGTCTCGGTGGTTATTTTGCAGCATATCTGTGAGCTCTCCTAGGCTGCATTTGGGCATGTCTGGGGTGGGATTTAGAAACTATCTTAAATCTTTTTCAGCAAGGTCACTCCTCGTTGCTCATGCCTAACTTCTTACCTAACACAACTATACTCCAATACAAAATAAAAAATAAATAAAATAAAGGTTTATATCTCTTGAAGGCAGCCTACTCTAACATCCTATTTTGAGAAGTTGTCAAAATTATTTGACTGTGTGACATTTTGAAGGACTTGGGCTATCACTTCTCATATTCAAGCCTTTCATCCTGTTACTAGAAAGTGGGTTAAATTTAGTCATTTTCTCAGAGAATTCACTTTCCAATCAGGAAGAATATATGATAACCCAAGTTTGTCCAGGATTAAAGGGTAAATAACGGAAATGAAAATAATCCTTTTGAAATTGTGAAAGTTACATTCAAATTTTGAATAGTTAATACATATTGTTATTTTAGAAAGCAAAACAACACTTTTAACCTTCTAATTCTTAAATTATGTTTCACTCTTGTGAGAAAAAAGTTCCCTCAAATATTATTTGGAATAGAAAGAAGATGTGGTCCAGTGATTTGTTTTCTTCTCTCATAAAGAGAGATGACATATTCTCTCTATGAAAAGTAAAGTTGAAAAGAAATGTATTTGTGGATAAAATGGGCATCTTAAAATCGAAGTGGAAAAGAGGTTACCCTTAAAACTAGAGAGTTTCCCAGGTGGCTCAGCTGATAAAGAATCCTCCTGCAATGCAGGAGACCTGGGTTCCATCCCTGGGTTGGGAAGATCCCCTGGAGAAGGAAACGGCTACCCACTTCAGTATACCGGACTGGAGAATTCCATGGATTGTATAGTCCATGGAGTTGCAAAGAGTTGGACATGACTGAGTGACTTTCACTTTCACTTTAAGACTAGAAAAAAAACAAAATTCAAATCAACTTCTCTCCTAACCATTTTACTTACAAACAGTTGTCATTCATATTACCTACACACTGGTTAGTAGGATCACAGAACAGACAATTCTAGTCTGTTAATCACACAAATGTGTTTTATTTATTTATATATTTTAAATTGAAGTACAATTGATATATAACACTATATTAATTTCAGGTATACAACATACTGATTCAATATTAGTATACATTACAAAGTGATCAAAGCTATAAGTTTAGTTAGCTTTTATCATTCCATTCCAGTTTTATTATTACTTGATGCTTATAAGATTATTTTTAAATTTGGGGACAATTGAAAAGAATTTACTTATGTCCATTTTCACTTAGTAATTTTTTTTCAGGTATTATTTAAAGATCTATCTGTTGACTGTTGTATAAATCTTCTAGACTAAAACCGTCATAAATAACATGGCATAGTTGTTATATTTTATTTCTTTGTTAAAATAGAAAAATACTAATATGTAGATCTACTGGTAAACCCCATTGATGCATTCCTCCTCCAAAGTGTTGAAATGAAGTAAAACAGGCTCCAAGTGAATGCATCTGCCTGGATATTTGGAGACACATTATCAGGAAAACAATGAGGTTTTCCTGACATCTGGGAACTTGAATTCATTTTAGGTTCATTAATGATGTACATTTAGATACTGGGCAAAACAGCTCCTCAATTATGCTATGTATTAATGGTGATAACAAAGCTCTTTCCAGGAAGGCAAAAGAATATGTCACTAAGTAACCTAACCTTAGTAACTGTTTGAGTCAGAATCGCCTTCATCACATAGGCTAAATGTGCTTACACAATAAACTATTAATAATGCAGAGAATATTATTATTAAATAATCCAAATCTTACATTTTCAGGAAACTGTTATTGCTTGTCCTTGTGATAGATTTTATAATTATCCAAAAATAGAACTAAACTATATTCTGAATACATTAGTAAAGATACAAGCATATAACTATTAAGAAATATTTTTCATTCATATATAAACATAAATTCTGGAAGCAATAAATTAGTGTTCTATAGCTTTCAGTGATGTGGAGAAATCATATTGTTTTATCACTGTAGGTATATTTTATGAAGAACTGGTATTGACAAATTTAAAATCATTAGCTTATCTTATATTTGCTTCAATACAAGGACAACTGATTCTAAAAGCACAATTGTTATCTAACTTAGGAATCCTGGAATAGAAAGTCTTTTTAGCATTTTCAAAGGATGAATAATGCTGAGCATTTATTTATTTGGAATATAATAGCTGTGGTCTTATTTGAAAGTTACTTTTTTCTGTATAATTAGTCTTATAATGTTTTACTTACACTTCCATTTGTTCAACCAACACATATTTATTGGCAATGAATCAAAGAATAGCAAAATAAAAGTCCNGGAATATAATAGCTGTGGTCTTATTTGAAAGTTACTTTTTTCTGTGTAATTAGTCTTATAATGTTTTACTTACACTTCCATTTGTTCAACCAACACATATTTATTGGCAATGAATCAAAGAATAGCAAAATAAAAGTCCTGACTGTGCAGCTTATAATCTAACTATGACAGAACCTCTTCCTGAAAGCTCTTTCAACTACAACTGATCTTAAAATTTTTATTTAATTTTTGTAAGAATTGGGTCAAGTCTCAAGATTTTATTTTTTTATATATATTAAAAATATTCTTATAGGAACACCAATATCTCACATTCTCTGTACAGATTGTAGGGGTTTTTTTTTAAGCTATTTGTAAAAACAATCATTGGAGATTTGGATAGAAATTTGTTCTGGCTCACCAGATAGTATTTCAAGTAAATTAGTCAGTATTGCCTTGATCCAGCAAAGAATTTAGCATTTTTTTAACCTTTTAAAATTCAAAGGCAACATTCATGTTCACAGTTTTGAAGGTTAATAGAATGTAGTGCCATGGTACCATAGAGACCTCTGAGGTGACATTTTATGATACACTTCTAGGCTATTCTTCAGAACTATGAATTGTTCTTACTTATTCCTTGGGAAAGCTCTTTAAGAATTTCTCAGCTCTCATAGAAATGCTCATAAATCTGGAAGGGCTTGCTTGGTTTCCCAAGAATTGCCACTCTTACTTACTTTCCATCCCTTGAGAATCCACCTCTGTTTGCTTGTACCAAGTCTCTGTCCGTTCATTCTTGTCAAGCTTAAGCCTCTTACTGCTGACCTCTTACTTTCTACCAGTTTTACATATTGCCTATTTATCTCTTATTTTTTCCTACTTATTTATTTCCCCATATGTCTTAATTTTGGATAAAATGGGACTTAGTCCATGATCTTGACCAGTCAATGATAAAGCATCTTACCTCTTTTCTGTTGAACCTGTTATTTCATTTTCTCTATTTTTCTAGCATTATCATCATAAGTATTTCATATCAAAATAAATAATGTGTTTACAATATCACAAGGTGATCTTGACCATTCCAATGTGTTCAGTGATGATAATTCTGTTAGATAGGTGCAAATTATCACAATAACACAGAAGTAACATAGTTTATACAGGTAAGTCAACTGAAACACACATATACAAGAAAAATCTGACATCTTTCCAAATACTGTGGTCACTGAGCATTATCATTTCTCTGCTAATATTTTTGGCACATTTTTTCCATGCCACCCCCAACAGCTGGAATTCCTCTCATCCATCAAGTCTGCCTAAAAATGTTATCTTATCTATGAAGTTTCTGTGAACTATTCGAGCAGAAAGAATTGTTCTTTCTTTGGAGTATTTTCCAGCTTACAGGAGAGAAGGTGTTATATTGTGTGATATTTAGTTGTATGTGGCTCTGCATTTACTTTATTGGGAATTCCGTGAGAGTGAGCAGCCTGAGTTCTTTATACTTATATCCCAAGTCTTTCACATGGAGCTAGAAACTTTGCAATTATTCATTTACTTGAACTCATTTTTAAAAATGCATCTAGATTTAATATTGACTCCAAGGGCCAGGGATGCCTAAAAAACAGAAAAGCGAGTGTTAATGTATTTTTTATTACAACACTGTTCTTTTTCCCTAAAGCTCTCTACTTCTCTTAATTGTATGAAATAGTTGAATTTGGGTGTAAATATGAAATAGTCACTAGAGAGAATTAAACCTATCAATCACTTAGAACAAATATGGCCTTTGTAAAGACTTAATCACCACAGGCTTCAAATCTCACACAGACAGCTTAATTTAAAATCAGTAAAATATTTGAAATCAAATCCAGCAGATATCATGTAGTCTTTGCCATAAAATTTACAAAACCTAGTTATGATTAATGGCATTATTATGAATCCCAAATCTCATTACTGAGTATTGCTGAATTTACTTTCAGTTCAATGTTTAAATATAGTAAGATTAAAACTATTCAATGAGTCTTTACAACTTGTGGCAAATCATCATTACTTCCTCCTATTGCTGTTGCAATATTATTAATCATAATGAATTCCTTTGAAATTCAGTGGAGCAGCAATATATTATTCCATCTGCATTTCCACTATAAATTAGCTCCAGTGACTTAACTGCCTAAGAACTATTATTAAGTTACTATATAACACCTGCAGAATCATAATCAGACCAAGGAATTGATTCCAAATGAAATTACTATGACAATTTCTACAGGAAATGGAAATTAGATAAATGAAAAGAGATGAGAAATCCTAAAAATAAAGTATTTCTAAATAGTGTAAGATTATTAAATTTCCTCTGCAAATATGTTCAATAGACTAATGAAATAAGATTAGAATAGACTAGGGTTTGTCAGATGACAAACCCATGAGCATTTAGTCACGTAGGTTTACACACATCTCTAGTCTAATTAAATTGGGAAAAGGATTTATAGGTACAATAGCATCATAGCCCCAAGGTATATTTGTCATGCCTTCTATCTGTTTTCTCCTCACAATAGCACAAGTACTGAGGGTGGGAGGAAACAAAAGACAGCTCTGTTCCTCTTGTCAATGAAGAGATTTGTGATGAGGTCACTTGCTGTTGCGGTGCAGCTTGAGGCTCTGACAGTATTTAGGGATCTTTTGTCTTAAGTCAAAGTTTCCTTCCCCTCTATCCTGTAGTTGAGGAACTGCAACAAAAGAAAACTGCAGAAATCAACTAATAGTATATAATTTTAAAAGGTGCTCCAGTACAGGGCATGAGGGAAGAAGATCAGGATATTTGGGCAGCTCATAACTATTTTTATCTGAAGAGTCACATTGAAATACCTTTCTTCTGCTTGGTCATTGCTATGAAGCTAGTGTGAAACATGCTTATCCTCTCACACCTAAAAATAAAATACACATTTTCAAAGTGAAGCTTAAAGGACATTGTGATTAGTGGTTGTAGTGTATTCATTGTAACTGAAACTCCTCTCTAAGGGGCAGCTGCCCTGTAAAGTAAATTGTCAAAATTAGAATATTTGTATGTGTGCATGTGTTTCTGCATGCTTGCATACAAGGGTATGTACAAATATCTATCAATTTATCCATGTGTCTGTCTGGGTGAATATGTCTCATTGCACACTTTTATCTGTAAATTGATTCCTTGAATGTGCAAACATGAATTAGACAAGATGGGGTGAGGCACTAAGTCATACATGTATGTTTTTGATATGATATTGATAAATTAGAGCTTTACAAAGCAAAGCACAACTTCTACACTATTATACTTAATTTAAAATGACAATTCAAGAATCCGGCTTCAAGGCAAATTGTGTATCCTATATAATGTAATATCTTTCTCATTTCTACAAGGCAAAGGCTGTTAGTAATAGTACTATTATGAAGTTTGAATGAGATAAGGTATAAAGTGGCTCACTATAGCCTCAGGAATATTGAATGCATTCAATAACAATTAGTTCTATTTCTGCTGCTACTTATGATTATCAGCTTACCATCTTTTTCTTCCTGATTTATTTTTAGTTAAGTACACTGAGCATATTAAAAAATTTTTTCCATCTCAAATCTCAATATTTTATTCAAATTTCCAGGCCAAGATTTGAGAATTCAAAATCTTTCCTTCCTTCATACAAAACCACTGATACCATCACACTTATAAGTTGTTTTATTTATCATTCCAACCATTTTGTCATTATCAAACTGTGTCTTCTTTCAGGTCTTCCTGGTGATATTATAATAATTTTTTTTAATTATAATAAAAGAAAGGGACTTAGAATTTTGTTCTCTTTCTCACCTGTATGTGCCAGGTGTGCCTTATTTGTCAGAGATGACATGTTTTGAATTGGTGTTCAGTCACTAAGTTGTACCTGACTATTTTTGACACCATAGACTGCAGCACACCAGGCTTCCCTGTCCTTCACTTCTCCCAGAATTTGCTCAAACTAATGGCCTTTGATTCAGTGATGCCATCTGTCCATCTCATTCTCTGTTGCCCTCTTCTCTTCCTGCCTTCAATCTTTTCCAGCATTAGGGTCTTTACCAATGAGTCAGCTCTTTGCATCAGGTGGCAAAAATATTGGAGCTTCAGCTTCAGCATTCTAAATAATTACTCATAAATTCATGTGCATTGAATGATATTTCAAGTTATATTTAAAAGTTTAAATGAAACTTCAGGGCAAAAATTAACTTCTCCTTTTCATATTGTATAATTTTGCAGATTAAAGACCAAATTGTTACTATAGCATGTGTGAGCAAAATATTTATCATTGATAAATTCATACTATACTGCTAAAATTGGCCAGGCTTTATGTATTCTGTTGCACATATTCCTTCAATGAAGCCAGCAATGTATACATTATTATCTCAATTTTAAAGAAAAATTGAGGTTCAGAAATAATAACCAACCAAGTTCACTAAATATTAGGAAGTGTAGAGTTATCCAATGTGCATGATTCTTTGGTGTATGTTTTTTGGCACTTTACTGCTAAGACTTTTTCAAATAACTCAAGTCTTACCTGTACTTTTATATATAGCCTTATCTCTAAATGCGTAATAACACTGGACATCTTCTTTCCATGCAAATGATAATAGGTTTTCTATTCCTCATATGTTTATTGTAATTTGAATTTGCTTTATAGTTTTACCTTTATCTATTAGGGCTGCTGTAGCAAATACTGTAGATTGGTGACTTAGAAACAAAAGAAATTAATTTCTCATAGTTCTGGAAGAAGTTTAAGATGAGAAGCTCAAGATAAAGTCTAGTGAGACTTTGATGTCTGATGAGAACTCTTTCTGGTTCATAGACCACTCTTCTCACTCCACACTCACATGGTAGGAGGGAGGTAGCTCTCTGGGGTATTTTCCATTCATTCACACTCTCTCCTCATAAGCTAATCATCTCCCAAGGGCCCCAAATCCAAATACTATCACACTGGGAGTTAAGTTTCAACATGCTAATTTTGAAAGACACAGACATCTAGTCTGTAGCAAGTTACAAAGATAATGCAAAACTAAAAAAAAAAAAAAGTATTAATTTATAAACATATGCTTATACCAGTCCCACTTAACATAATTAGAAGTGTAATTTCCTTGTAATATTTACTCTCCAGAATGATCTTAATCATCTTCTAGGAATATATTTAAGTCTAAGGAAGTAATCATCTTCTAAGATGTTCATTACCCAAGAGTCAAGATTCAATGTGCCTACATTTAGGAAACATGGGAAAATGTTGTACTTTAATAATGTTGCATTAAGATTTCCAGCTAATAAGGTTAGGGTTAGGATTAAGTTTTTTTTTAAGTTTTATTATTATTATTATTAAGAGAAACCTTTATTTTTTAAAAAATTGAGTGGACAACTAACATGAGAAAGGATATATGAATTTATCATAATTTCTTAATTGGAGATACAATGATGGTTGCATACTTGAATGAAGTAAAGTAAAAAAAATCAGTTTCACTGTTGCTATTTTTAAAATCCTGTCTTCATTAGTGCTTCTTTGAAAAAAATACACATTTTTAACTCAAAATATTATTGTTTGAGATGTTTCATTTTTTATCTCAAATGTTTTCCACAATTATTAATCAATATTTTATTGTTTTCCTGTTCTGTTTTTCTTGAAGTTCATTCTGGTGATTGTGGTTTGGTCACTAAGTCGTGTCCAACTCTTGCGATTCCATGGCCTGTAGCCTGCTGGGCTCCTCCGTCCATGGAATTCTCTAGGAAAGAATACTGGAGTGGGTTGCCATTTCCTTTTCCAGGGGACCTTCCTAACCCAGGAATTGAACCCAGATCTCCTGCATTTCAGGCAGATTCTTTACCAACTGAGCTACAAGGGAAGCCCTTGAAGTTCTTATAAGTCTTTTTTTAATATATATAAATTTATTTATTTTAATTGGAGATTAATTACTTTACAATATTGTATTGGTTTTGCCATACATCCACATGAATCCGCCACAGGTATACATGTGTTCCCCATCCTGAACCCCCCTCCCTCCTCCCTCCCCATACCATCCCTCTGGGTCATCTCAGTGCACCAGCCCCAAGCATCCAGTATCATGCATCGAACCTGAACTGGTGATTCATTTCATATATGATATTATATATGTTTCAATGCCATTCTCCCAAATAATCCCACCCTCTCCCTCTCCCACAGAGTCCAAAAGACTGTTTTTAAAAAAAAAATTGCATTAAAAATATACACATCTTTTTTTCAGTGCCTTGTAGGTTAAAAAAATTTTTGCATCAAATGTTGCTTCCATTCTATGAAAAGGTAAACAATCTGTATACACCATGATCCTCTTTCTGCCACCAACTGCACTGCACATTTGCTACAGCAATTGACTCTTCATTTTCACCAATACCGCCCCATGCTTTCTGGGCCATTTTCAATCTGCTAAAATAAAATATCATACATTTTATGATGGTGACATTTTCACAGCAATTTTTTCTTCACTGAATAAGTTGTTACTCTGAGACCAATAAATATACATTAAAGTGAGTCTACTTGTCTCAGAAAACATCAGAAGTGTCATTTAGATATCCTAGTTGCTTTATCTTATGGACGATGTCCTTAGCATTGAAGTTATTTGCATAGTCTATCCTTTATTATTTACAAAGATATAAGGAAAATATCACAGAGAAGGCAATGGCACCTCACTCCAGTCCTCTTGCCTGGAAAATCCCATGGACGGAGGAGCCTGGTGGGCTGCAGTCCATGGGATCGCTAAGAGTCGGACACGACTGATGATCTTCACTTTCACTTTTCACTTTCATGCATTGGAGAAGGACATGGGTGTTCTTGCCAGGAGAATCCCAGGGACGTGGGAGCTGCCATCTGTGGGGTCTCTGGGGCTGCCATCTATGAGGTTGCATAGAGTCAGACACGACTGAAGCGGCTTAGCAGCAGCAGCAGCAAGAAAAATATCAAGTGATTATTTTGGTTAAGAGTCTCTTTTAAGTAATTATATTTCATTTGTATAGATGTCATAATGTCTTGCTATTTACTCTACCCATGACCTTAGACAAAGCACAACTGCCCTAACCCTGAATTAGGATTTCCAAATCCTTAATTCTCAGTCCTGACTCCACAATATGATTTCTAAATTCCACAGACTATATGACCTCTTATAGTTGTCCTGAACTCCTGCAATAACCTCCCAGGTAGATATGTCATAATTTATCATCTCCTTCTTTTTTTTAAAATAAATGTTATTAATTTTTATTGCAGTATAGTTGCTTTACAATATTAATTTCTACAGTAAAGTGAACCAGCTATACATATAAATGTACCCCATCTTTTTTAGATTTCTGCCACATTTAGGTTACCATAGCACATTGAGTGATATATCCTGAGCTATGCAATAGGTTTTCATTAGATATCTATTTTAGACATAGCATCAATAGTGTATATATATTAATCTCAATGTCTCAATTCATCCTACCCACCCCCTACCCCATTGGTGTCCATACATTTTTCCCTATGTCTGTGTAATCTATTTGTTTTGTAAATAAGATTATCTATAACATTTTTCTAGATTCCACATATATGCATTAAATATGATATTTGGTTTTTCTCTTTCTGACTTATTTCACTCTGTATGACAGCCTCTAGATCAATTCACATCTCTACAAATGACCAAATTTATTCCCTTTTATGGTTGCATAATATTCAATTGTGTATATGTACCATTTCTTTACCCATTCCTCTGTTGATGGGTATTTAGGCTGCTTCTATGTTCTGGCTATTATAAATACTGCTGCTGTGAACACTGGGGTGCATACGGCTCCTTGAGTTAAGATTTTTTCTGGGTATATGCCTAGCAGTGGGATTGCTAGGTCATATGGAAATTCTATTTTTAGTTTCTTAAGGAACCTCCATGCTGTTCTTCATAGTGACTATATCCATTTACATTCCCACCAACAGTGCAAAAGGGTTCCCTTTTCTCCATGCCCTCTCCAGCATTTATTGTTTGCAGATTTTTTTTCTTTTTTATGGTGGCCAACCTGACTGGTGTGAGGTGAGACCTCTTTGTAGTTCTGATTTGCATTTCTCTAATAATTAGTGATGTTGAGGATGTTTTCTTGTGTTTGTTGGCCATCTGTATGTCTTCTTTGGAGAAATGTCTATTTAGATCTTCTGGTTATTTAATAACTCAAGATTTGAAAGAGAAATTAAGGAAACAATTCCATCTACCATTGCAAAAAAGAGAAGAAAATTGCTAAAAGTAGGAGTCAATAGACCTATGTACAGAAAAGTTTAAGATATTGATTAAAGAAATCAAAGATGATATAAACAAATGGAGAGATATACTATGTACTTGGATTGGAATAATCAATATTGCAAAAATGACTGTATTCCCAAAGCAATCTAAAGATTAAATGCAATCCTTATCAAATTACCAGTGACATTTTTCACAGAGCTAGAACAAAATACTTTACAAAGACTTCAAATAGTAAAAGCAATCTTGAAAATGAAGAATATAGCTGGAGGAATCAGGCTCCCTCACTTCAGACTCTACTACCAAGCTATAGTAATCAAGACAGTATGGTGCTGGCACAAAAACAGAAATATAGTTCGATGGAATAGGATAGAAAGCCCAGAGATAAATTCATGCACCTTTGGTCACCTAATCTATGACAAATGAGGCAACAATATACAATGGAGAAAAGACAGTCTCTTCAATAAGTAGTGCTGAGGAAATGGGACAGTTTCATGTAAAAGAATCAAATTAGAACACTCTTTAACACCATACACAAAAATAAACTCAAAGTGGGTTAAAGACCTGAATGTAAAGCCAGATACTATACAACTCTTAGAGAAAAACATAGGCAAAACATTCTGACATAAATCATGGCAGGATTTTTTTTTGACCCCCCCTCAGAAAAAAAATAAAATAAAATAACAAGTGAGACACGATTAAGTTCAAACTTTTTTGCATAGCAAAGGAAACCATAAACAAAGCAAAAAACAACCCTCAGATTGGGAGAAAATATTTGCAAATGAAACAGCTGATAAATGATTAACTTCTAAAATATGCAAACAACTCATACAGCTCGATACAAAAAAATTAAACAATCCAGTTATCTCCTTTCTTATACCTAAGCTGAAGAACATTCATTAATATCCACAATGAATACAGACTTATACCTTTAAAAATACATAATTTTGAATATCTCTTCGTTATGAAGATGTTTTTACTTGTCTTCGGTAAATTTCCTGCTTGGTCTTCTAAAATATACTCTGAGAATACCTGGAAAAGTGCTTTACATTTTACTAACTGAATATTCTATCTATAACCATAGCCAATTTTTTAATAAATAAATATGATGATACTTTAGAACAAAATTGGAAACAATGGCATTGAAGCTTTTATCTTCATTTGCCTCACACTAATTCCAATTTATAGGTGAATGCACCCATACACGGAGAAGGCAATGGCACCCCACTCCAGTACTCTTGCCTGCAAAACCCCATGGACAGAGGAGCCTGGTAGGCTGCAATCCATGGGGTCGCTAAGAGTCAGACACGACTGAGCGACTTCACTTTTACTTTTCAGTTTCATGCATTGGAGAAAGAAATGGCAACCCAATCCAGTGTTCTTGCCTGGAGAATCCCAGTGATGGGGGAGCCTGGTGGGCTTCCGTCTATTGGGGTCGCACAGAGTCGGACACAACTGAAGCGACTTAGCAGCAGCAGCAGCACCCATACATACTCCATAATAAGTTGTGTTCTTTCATTCTCATAAACAATGCATTATCTTCTTTTCCTTCTTCCTTTATTTATTGGGTGATTATTACTTCTCAGACATTAGGAAAATCACTGGAGACATATCTGAGACCAAAGCAATTATGTCCATCAGAGAACTTCAGTGTGTTTGAACAAATAAACAATAGAGAATTCAATACACTGTTGGGAATACTTTGTGAAAGGAATTGTAGTACCATGAGAGGCTCTAAGAAGAAATTTCAACTAGATTTAAGTGTCAGGGAAGGCTGCCTTGAGGAGATGACATCCAAGTATGAGTTTGTAGAAAGGAGAGGTATTAGGAAACTGATTCACAAGGTGCTGATGCATATTCAAAGAGTAAGAGCATGCATAAAGCAGAGCAGAATGAAGCCCAGTGTGACTGGAATATACGAGGGTGAAGAGAAATGAGACCTGAGAGACAAGGAGTAGCTAATTTTAAAGGGCATCAGAGGCCATGTTAATATTTAAGGTAAAGAAAGATGCGATCATACGTTCTTTTGATGACTCAGCATGGAATTTGGATTGATGACAAATAAGGCTAAAATCAAGGGAATCAGTAATGAAGCTATAGGAGTAGCCCAGGAAAGGTAACATAGTGGTACTGAGGTAATGGCCATGAGTATGAAAAGATAGAGGAGATGTATAAGAGGGAGAAGCTATCAGGCTTTTTTTTTAGTGTGCGGGATTGTGTGGGATTTTGTGTGTGTGTGAAGGAAGAAATCGAGGAAGACATTAATGCTGAAGCCTTGGCTTTAAAAGAACAAATGTGTGTTAGTGCCATTTATTGCAATAAGGAGGAAGTATACCTGAGACAAAAGTAATGCATTCCTTCTGTGGTGTTTTGAAGATTAAATTACTACAGGATATATAGTTGAAAACAGAATTTGGGGACTTGAGGGTTTCAGAATCCAGAGACTGGCATGTTATAACAGCTTTATAGGAATTCTAACATGAAGAAAGGACTAAAATCTACTGATTGTAGAGTTTATCTACTGATTATCACTTTATGGTATATTTCTAATTCTCAAAATTTAATTGCCTGTTAAAGAAAAGGACCAGCAGATATATACTTTATGACCAAATAATATGTGATTTAGAACTACATGATTTCCCTGGTGGCTCAGACAGTAAAAAATCTGCCTTCGGTGTAGAAGACAGGTTCAATCCCTACGCTGGGAAGATCCCCTGAAAAAAAGGAATGGCTGCCCACTCCAGTATTCTTGCCTGGAGAATTCCACGACAGAGGAGCCTGGCGGGCTACACCCTATGGGGTCAGAGTCAGACACGACAAACACTTTCTTTTTTACAACTTATAGTTTTAAACATTGGCAATATTAATTACTTATATTTACAAAATACTTACCTTTACAAAATATGTTATTTCATATATACATTCATCTTGGAATTAGAAAGCCATAAGACAGAAATTAATATATATTTAGTACCTAGCACTCCCCACATTCTTACTTTTATATAAATTGTCATACAGTGAAAAAAAAAAAAGGAAAGAAAAATTAAAACCTATAACTACTCAGTATGGTGGCTTTAGTGGTAGAGAATCCACCTGAAATGTAGGAGATGGAGGAGACATGGGTTTGATCCCTGGGTGGGGAAGTTCCCCTGGAGGAGGAAATAACAACCCACTCTAGTATTCTTGCCTGAGAAATCCCATGGACAGAGGAGCCTGGCAGGCTACAGTCTATAGGGTCATAAAGAGTCGAACATGACTGAGCACAGAACAGAATAGAATTGATGAAATAAAAAGACCTCTTGATACTAGAAGTTGCTTACTTGCCCAAGGTTCTATTGTAAATGTATTAACAGGTAGATTGAGTGTTCATAAAAGCTTGGGTTAAGACTATTGGGCATATTATCTTTGTAATACAAATTTATAAGCTTTCTCTTTTCTGGCTGAAACTCTCTGAGAATGTGTTTAAGCAAAGAAGAATTAGCACAGAGATTTAAGCATTAGAAATATGTATTCTTTTGTCTGGTCTCTTCAAGGGGCAAAACATCAATTATCTCTAAATCTTAATACTCTCATCTGACTCTTCCTTGAATGCCTTTAGAACTTGTTTAATATAAACAGCTATTTTTGCTCCCAAATTAATCAAATATAACTAAACGTATGAAACATATATAGTATATGTGCATCCTGCTAGTGAATGCAGCAGGAAACAGAAAATAACTTTTTCTTCTTTTTTACATTTTTCCTTCTTGTTTGATCATATTTCTGAAATAATATTTTGCATACATTTTCATTTATCTTCTCCTGTATTGTGCTTTACCTTATTTTTCATTCTTTCTTATATACTATGAAAAAATAAAATTCCAGCCACAATATTATGAAAAAAAAAATGAGTTGCTTAACACAGCTATGAGAATCAGACTCAGTTCTAGGGATAACTAAGTGGTAACAGTGGGTAGTGAAATGCAACGTGAAGCTTGATTTGCTAGCCTTTTAATAGAAGAGAGAAAGAAAAGAGGCTTTCGTTTAAAAGATGTCTTTTACCAGAGCTGGGGCATTAGGTTTAAATTCCGGGCATAAATAAGCAGAGGATGCAGGTTAGCACGGTGTAAGGAAGGTGAGTGGAGACCTATACTGCATACCTTCTTTAGGAACTCTTCCTGAAGTCTAGACAATAAATATAATCTGATTTGCACATGTAAACAAGAAACAGAGTATTTAAAGAACCAAAGCCATCTTGATCTTGAAATAATGAAACAAGCCTGTAAAGTGTACATTTGAATATAAGAATCAATAGTGTCAATAAATTACTTGTGGGAAAATGACATATTTTTTTCTTAAATTTGCTTCAAAATGTTAAGAATTATTGATGATTTCTGGCCACTTAGAAGCTACTGAATACTGATTTACTAAAAGAATGTCAGTTAAAAATGAGGCCATCTAGAATTATTTGATACACCTTAATAATTTTGGATAAAATCTATTTCACAATTTTGGGGTCAGAAGAAAATTTGTCATTTAACATAGGAAAAAGCATAATATCTATCAGAACAGTGGCAAAATATTATTATATTCTTTCAATACCAGGAGAAGATATTTACCAAAAATGTATTTTATTTTTCATAATAATGAATGTATTGTTGGGAGGAAGCTATCTTTCACTACTGGAATATGAGCAGAACTGAAGCATGAAATTTTCTGATTTTTAAAGTACAGTATGTCTTCACTACTTTTTCCCTCATTAGATGTTGAATGTGAGAATTACAAGACCATAGAGAATATAACGAAATCAATCTGCATTCATGAAACTTCATGCAGAGGAAAGTAGCCAAGAGAGAGAAACTATACTGAAATGTTGTCTAAGTTAGAAATTCCTATTGTGTTAAGTCATCTAAAATTTAAAGTTCATTAAAAATACTCTAAAAGTACCATAACCAGAACTTTTCCAATGATAAGCTACCAGTTACAAAATTCCTAGAAGGTATTATACCCTGTTCTAGTAAATACAGAAGTTTTTGAAGTGTGAATATTCACCTAGAAAGTGTGATATGTGAGGAGTTTCTAGATTCTCCAGAATGTTTGTGCTCTTATACCACAAATCTCAGAAACAACTTTTCATAAACCAAATAACTTATTCTGATTTAGCTTTCCTTGCTCTTTTGTTAATGTCATGTCACTCCTATGTTGTCACTTACCATGTTTGATATCTGGGGTTCAATTATTTGTGTTTGTTTTTGTTTTGCCTTCGGTCTCCTTTCCATTAGCTTTCAAATAGCTTCCTCGTTAACGGATTAAAAGAGGTAAAGGAATATGTTATCTACGAAGTTTTATAATCCTGGGGCTGATGGAAAGTTTATCAGAGAAGGTCCTGAAATTTATCCTAGGACAATTACAGCACATGTATCTTTGTGGAGATGTAGATTCAGAGGACAGCAAGGAAGGAACATTTTATTCTTATTTCCGTGTGGGCCTAAATCTCAAAGCTGAGTGAGCTGAATTGGACTCCATAGATAAAAAAACTCTTCTGCTAAGAAAGTAGACCTGAGATTTTTTACTCTAATAGATCTAATGGATTCCTCAGTTCTCTTTTCCTCTAAATTTTATCTATAAAACTCACTGTTTTGATGGCAAGAAAAAGTCTAAGGAAACAAGAAAAGTGCATATTTTCCCTAATGTTTAACAAAGAGTTGATTTAAATTAACTTTCACAGATCTTAGGAAAGAAGTATATCCCAGAAAGCAGGGGGGCTCATGCCCTTTGATCACCCCATATTCCAGCTAGGACAGAGAGAATGACAATGAACCAAAGAGCTTCAATATATTAGAACTGTACTAGATTTTAAAAGCTCTTCATCTAGAATTGGAATAAAATCAATATCCTTGACAATGATCCTATAAATATGATATTAACATTTCATCACTTGAGTGGATAGGTATCAGGAAATAAAATGACCAGTGTTCAACAGCCTTGAGTTCTTCATAGAAGTCAATCAATAGTAATAATAATAAAATAATAGCATCAGTTCAGTACAGATCAGTCACTCAGTCATGTCCAACTCTTTGTGACCCCATGAATCGCAGCATGCCAGGCCTCCTTGTCCGTCACCAACTCCCAGAGTTCACTCAGACTCATGCCCATCAAGTCAGTGATGCCATCCAGCCATCTCATCCTGAGTCGCCCCCTTCTCCTCGTGCCCCCAATCCCACCCAGCATCAGAGTCTGTTCCAATGACTCAACTCTTCGCATGAGGTGGACAAAGTACTGGAGCTTCAGCTTTAGCATCATTCCTTCCAAAGAAATCCCAGGGCCTATCTCCTTCAGAATGGGATGGTTGAATCTCCCTGCAGTCCAAGGGACTCCCAAGAGTCTTCTCCAA
>SJYA01001607.1:256781-286727 GCA_006410615.1 Neotragus moschatus
CAAAAGCATCAATTCTTCGGTGCTCAGCCTTCTTCACAGTCCAACTCTCACATCCATACATGACCACTGGAAAAACCATAGCCTTGACTAGATGGACCTTAGTCGGCAAAGTAATATCTCTGCTTTTGAATATGCTGTCTAGGTTGGTCATAACTTTTCTTCCAAGGGGTAAACATCTTTTAATTTCATGGCTGCAATCACTATCTGCAGTGATTTTGGAACCCAAAAAAATAAAATCTGACACTTTATAGGAGCCTAAACACTACAGTGCGATTTCTGTAACACAGTACATATTGACATTTTAAAATGAAACTGTTATACAGCACTCTTAAATGTGTTCAGTGCAAATATATATTTTTTGAAATGTGCCTCTTCATAAACCAAATAGGGTTTTTTAATGCTTTAATTAGTTTATATTTCTGTGGGTAAACATAATAAAAATCGTAGAGTCAGTTTTTGCGTGTTGTATGTTCAGTGGCTCGGTTGTGTCCAATTCTGTGAGACCCCTGTGGACTGTAGCCCATCAGTCCATGGAAATTCTCCTCTGTCCATGGAAATTCCCCTCTGTCCATGGAAATTCCCAAGCAAGAATATTGAAGTGGGTTGCTATTTCCTCTTCCAGTGGATCTTCACTACCCAGAGATTGAACTTGAGACTCCTGACTCTCCTGCATTGCAGGCAGGTTCTTTAATCTGAGCCACCAAGGAAGCCAGTCTATTGTACTATTATTTTTTATTTTAATATTTATCAACTTTGAGAAACATTGTTCATGTAAATAATTAGAGGGTAATTGAAAGAATTGTACTAGAGCAATTTCATTTATTTCTTTGAACATCTTATGAATTATATGTCAAATGACATTGAAAGACCTAATGGAATTCCCAGATAATATATTATAGACCACTATGACATTCATTTATTTCAGTTTCTAGAATAGATCCCCAAATGACCTTTCCAAGAAGTATCAAATAACTATTAATTACATTAGTTATTCATTTCCACATTAAATTCAATTAACTCAGAAAACTTTGAAAAATCAAAGGGTTTTTCTGTATTAGATCTTTACCAATACAATGTTTTTGATAAAAGGTTTTAATTTTATTATGTGTATATAGAATCTTTTTTTCAAATCTTGGAGCTGTAGTAGTTAGTATATTCATCTTATGGGAAATATATACCTTATTATTTAAGTTTGTAAATCAAACCCTCACTGTCATTTCAAATATAATTAATCTTATTTTATTTTAGAAAAATATGTTTTATTTTAACAGAAGTGTCAATAAAGTATTTTAAGAAGTACCATAAAAGCCACTGAAAAATGAACTGCAGCATACACATGAAACATAGACTAGTAAAATCAGTAGAGAGCAAAAAAATGTATAAATAATTTAACCAATTTATTAATTATAAATCCATTTTTATAAATTAGAAAAAAATATAATATATCATTATCCTTTTTTCATGCTTAATTTGTAATGCTAAACCACTAACTAAATCACTATTACTGATAGAGCATGATGTAAGATAAAATATATTTTTATGTGTGAGTACAATGTCAAATTCAAATGTTTGGCTTTTGAGAAAAGACAAGAGTTTATAATAAAAACCTGTAATAATGCCAATAAGTTTATAGTTTTTATATGCATTAGCTAGTAGGTAATAATGAAACATAATAAAAATTACAGCATACAGTCTATAAGGCTTTTTTTTCTTAGAATGAGACAGAAAATGTTAAATGAAGACAGTATAGAGAATCCTTAAAAAACTAAGAATAAAACCACCATATGACCCAGCGATCCCACTTCTAGGCATATACCCTGAGGAAACTAAAATTGAAAAGGACATATGTACTATTTACAATAGCTAGAACATGGAAGCAACCTAGATTTCCATAGACAGATGAATGGATAAAGAAGTTGTGGTGCATATACACAAAGTAATATTACTCCGCCATAAAAAGGAATACATTTGAGTCAGTTCTAATGAGGTAGATGAACCTAGAACCTAATGCACAAAGTGAAGCGAGTCAGAAAGAGAAAGATAAATATCATATTCTAACACATATATATGGAATCTAGAAGAATGGTACTGAAGAATTTATTTACCGGGCAGCAGTGGAGAAACAGACACAAAGAATAAACTTATGCGTATGGGGAGAGGGAAGGGGGGAAACAGTAACATGGAAACTTGTATTACCATATGTAAAATAGATAGCCAAAGGGAACTGCTGTATGGCTCAGGAAACTCAAACAAGGGCTCTGTATCAACCTAGAGGGGTGGGATGGGGAGGGAGATGGGAGGGAGGTTCAAAAGGGAGGGGATATATGTATACTTATGGCTGAATTATGTTGAAGTTTGACAGAAAACAACAAAATTCTATAAAACAATTATCCTTCAATAAAAAAATTAAAATATTAAATGATTTATGAAATGAAATAGTGAACATTTAATAAAGTTGGAATAATAGGTTAAAACTGTGATTTGATGAAATCAGTTTTGTTTACTTTATTGGCTAATGTACACTCAAATTAAAAGAAATTGTGTATGAGTTTTGCCCATGGATTCTATTCACTGTATACGAGATAGTCAAAGAGCATCTAGTCAGTCATCTGTCACTGATGCCACACTGACACGTTGCAAGAGATTGTTTTTAAGAGAAAATAAAACATTTTAGAGATGAGTGTTAAGAATCTCTGAAAATAACTTGTTTAAATGTTTTTATACTTGGGTTTAAATGTTTTCAAACCTGGTTTTTTTTTTTCTTTTTTTGCATTCAGTTATTTCATCCTTATGCTTTCTTAGCACGGCTCTACTAGTACCCTTTCTTGAGAGCCATGCAATCTTTGACATTGTTCATCTGAATTTATTAAATGGGTAGTTTCCACATCTCCATTCCACCATGTGTCCAGATTCAAAATATTCTAACAATACCCTGCTGGCAATGCCTCATTTCAGCATTAAGAAACAGGTTTGTAAGACAGGAAGTGAGGAGCAGCCTTAAAGATATATGTTCTTAAGTTTTTTCTTTGTCCCTCTGCTTGGCAATGGAGAGTTTTTTTATACACCCTGGGACATTAAAATGTCTGAAAGTTAACTGAACTGATAGATTTCCTTAAATGTATCCTTGCTGGAATATCCTTGGGAATATCTTTTCCAACATGAATGCACCTGTGATAGGGTAGATGGGTTGAGGTAGGGAGTGATTTATTTAGATAGAAGAGTTGAAGAAAACCTTTTAGTCCAAGTTTCATGCGAACTGAGACAGGACAGATGAAAATGAGTAGAGATACTAAACGCTTGATTGGCTGGTTTAGTCACAAAGTTGTGTCCAACTCTTGTGANTGATCCCTGTCTCCTGTACAATGTCACAAACCTCATTCCATAGCATAAGTATCATTATTATTGTCATTATGATTATGATAATCAATAGCATTATACATATACCTTTTGTGTTCTCTTTATGTACTAGACACTGTGCTTAAGGTTACAAATAAATTATTTCCAGTGAACCACATGTGCAAATTGAGGCCAGATGTATTCTATCCCCAATGTCTAAGAATATATGAAGTCTATTATTTAGAAGATATATCATGCCTTACATTTCTTCCAAGTTTATACTTAATAAGTAGAATGCCAGAAGTCTTAACACAAAATATGTAAGAATATTACCTTATCTGTATAAGTATTTCATTTACCATATATAAACATGAATAAACATGCATAACACAATCACATAAATATTTAAAATTTAAATATGCTTATTTTAATCATTTATATATGAAATAAAAATTATAATTCAATGACCTACTTGAATTCCATGCTAAAACAAAGTAAAATAAATTAATAAATGAGCATCTAGGGATCTAAAAACATATGAAAAGCTGAGGAAAATAAGTTAAATATTTTTCAGTTCAGTCAGTGGCTCAGTAGTGTCCGACTCCTTATGACCCCATGAATCAGAGCATGCCAGGCCCCCCTGTCCATCACCAACTCCTGGAGTTCACCCAAACTCATGCGNAATGAGCATCTAGGGATCTAAAAACATATGAAAAGCTGAGGAAAATAAGTTAAATATTTTTCAGTTCAGTCAGTGGCTCAGTAGTGTCCGACTCCTTATGACCCCATGAATCAGAGCATGCCAGGCCCCCCTGTCCATCACCAACTCCTGGAGTTCACCCAAACTCATGCGCATCAAGTCGGTGATGCCATGCAGCATCTCATCCTCTGTCGTCCTCTTCTCCTTCTGCCCCCAATCCCTCCCAGCATCAGGATCTTTTCCAATGAGTCAACTCTTCACATGAGGTGGCCAAAGTATTGGAGTTTCAGCCTCACCATCAGTCCTTCCAATGAACACCCATGACTGGTCTCCTTTAGGATGGACTGGTTGGATCTCCTTGCAGACCAAGGGACTCTCAAGAGTCTTCTCCAACACCACAGTTAAAAACCATCAGTTCTTCTGTGCTCAGCTTTCTTCACAGTCCAACTCTCACATCCATACATGACCACTGGAAAAAGCATAGCCTTGACTAGATGGACCTTTGTTGGCAAAGTAATATCTCTGCTTTTTAATATGCTATCTAGGTTGGACATAAATTCCTTCCAAGGAGTAAGCATCTTTAAGTTTCAGGCTGTAATCATCATTTGCAATGATTTTGGAGCCCCAAAAAATAAAATCTGACAGTGTTTCCACTGTTTCCCCATCTATTTCCCTATGAAGTGATGGGACCAGATGTCATGATTGTAGTTTTCCGAAAGTTGAGCTTTAAGCTAACATTTTCACTCTCCTCTTTCACTTTCATCAACAGGCTTTTTAGTTCCTCTTCACTTTCTGCCAAAAGGTGTCATCTGCATATCTGAGGTTAGTGATATTTCTCCAGGCAATCTTGATTACAGCTTGTGCTTCTTCCAGCCCAGCATTTCTCATGATGTACTGTACATAGAAGTTAAATAAGCAGAGTGACAATATACAGCCTTGATGTACGCCTTTTCCTATTTAAAACTGTTGTTTCATGTCCACTTCTAACTGTTGCATCCTGACCTGCATACAGATTTCTCAAGAGGCAGGTTGAGTGGTCTGTTATTCCCATCTCTTTCAGAATTTTTCACAGTTTATTGTGATCCACACAGTCAAAGGCTTTGGCATAGTCAATAAAACAGACATAGATGTTTTTCTGGAACTCTCTTGCTTTTTCCATGATCCAGCAGATGTTGGCAATTTGATCTCTGGTTCCTCTGCCTTTCTAAAACCAGCTTGAACATCTGGAAGTTCACGGTTCACGTATTGCTGAAGCCTGTCTTGGAGAATTTTGAGCATTATTTTAATAGCGTGGGAGATGAGTGCAATTATGAGGTAGTTTGAGCATTTTGGGGCATTGCTTTTCTTTAGGATTGGAATGAAAACTGACCTTTTCTAGTCCTGTGGCCACTGCTGTGTTTTCCAAATTTGCTGGCATATTGAGTGCAGCACTTTCACAGCATCGTCTTTCAGGATTTGAAATAGCTCAACTGGATTCCATCACCTCCACTAGCTTTGTTTGTAATGATGCTTTCTAAGGCCCATTTGACGTCACATTCCAGGGTATCTGGCTCTAGGTGAGTGATCATACCATCGTGATTATCTGGGTCTTGAAGATCTCCTGTGACAATCTTTTGTACAGTTCTTCTGTGTATTCTTGCCATCTCTTCTTAATATCTTCTGCTTCAGTTAGGTCCGTACCATTTCTGTCCTTTATTAAGCCCATCTTTGCATGAAATGTTCCCTTGGTATCTTTAATTTTCTTGAAGAGATCTCTAGTCTCTCCCATTCTGTTCTTTTCCTCTATTTCTTTGCATTGGTCGCTGAGGAATGCTTTCTTATCTCTCTTTGCTATTCTTTGGAACTCTGCATTCAAATCAGAATATCTTTCTTTTTCTCCTTTGCTTTCACTTCTCTTCTTTTCACAGCTATTTGTAAGGCCTCCTCAGACAGCCATTTTGCTTTTTTGCATTTCTTTTCCATGGAGATGGTCTTGATCCCTGTCTCCTGTACAGTGTCATGAACCTCCATCCATAGTTCATCAGGTACTCTGCCTATCAGATCTAGTCCCTTAAATCTATTTCTCACTTCCATTGTATAATCATAATGGATTTGATTTAGGTCATACCTGAATGATCTAGTGGTTTTCCCTACTTTCTTCAATTTGAGTCTGAATTTGACAATAAGGAGCTCATGATCTGAGCCTCAGTCAGCTCCCAGTCTTGTTTTTGCTGACTGTATAGACTATTCTCCATCTTTCGCTGAAAAGAATATAATCAATCTGATTTTGGTGTTGACCATCTAGTGATGTCCATGTGTAGTGTCTTCTCTTGTGTTGTTGGAAGAGGATGTTTGCTATGACTAGTGCATTCTCTTTGCAAAACTCTATTAGCCTTTGCCCTGCTTCATTCCATTTTCCAAGGCCAAATTTGCCTGTTACTCCAGATGTTTCTTGACTTCCTACTTTTTCATTCCAGTCTCCTATAATGAGAAGGACATCTTTTTTGGATGTTAGTTTTAAAAGTTCTTGTAGGTCTTCATAGAACCGTTCAACTTCTTCAGTGTCACTGGTGGGGCACAGGCTTGGATCACTGTGATATTGAATGATTCGCCTGCAAAAGAAAAGAGATCATTCTGTCATTTTTGAGACTGCATCCAAGTACTGCATTTCAGACTCTTTTTTTAACCACGTTGGCTACTTCATTTCTTCTAAGGGATTCCTGCCCACAGTAGTAGACATAATGGTCATCAGAGTTAAATTCACCCATTCCAGTCCATTTTAGTTCACTGATTCCTAGAATGTCAACATTAACTCTTGCCATCGCCTGTTTGACCACTCCCATTTTGCTTTCATTCATGGACTTAACATTCCAGGTTCCTATGTAATATTTCTCTTTACAGCATCAGACCTTGCTTCTATCACCAGTCACATCCACAACTAGGCATTGTTCTTGCTTTGTCGCCATCCCTTAATTCTTCCTAGAGTTATTTCTCCACGATCTTCAGAGCATATTGGGCACCTACTGACCTGGGAAGTTCCTCTTTCAGTATCCTATCTTTTTGCCTTTTCATACTGTTCATGGGTTCTCAAGGCAAGAGTAACGAATTGGTTTGCCATTTCCCTCTCCAGTGGATCACTTTCTGTCAGACCTCTCCACCATGACCCATCCATCTTTAGTGGCCCCACATAGCATAGCTTAGTTTCATTGAGTTAAACAGGGCTGTGGTCCATGTGATCAGATTGGCTAGTTTTCTGTGATTATGGTTTCAGAGTGTCTGCCCTCTGATCCCCTCTCACAACACCTACTGTCTTACTTGGGTTTCTCCTTCCTTGGACGTGGGGTCTCTCTTCATGGCTGCTCCAGCAAAGCACAGCCGCTGCTCCGTACCTTGGACAAGGGGTATCTCCTCTCCTACCTTGAATGTGGAGTAGCTCCTCTCATCCCTCCTGCGCCCACACAGCCACCTCTCCTTGGATGCAGGGTAGCTCCTCTTGGCCACCACCCGTGACCTCCAGCATGGATAGCTCCTCTCGGCTGCTCCTGTGCTGTCGTAGCCTGGCGTTCTCAGTGGCCGCCCCTGACCTTGGATATGGGGTAGCTCCTCTTGGTCTCTCTTCTGCGTGGTCCATCGCAGCCAGCGCAACATCACAAATACATGAAAAGTCATCATATTCACAGTCTATTATTCCACAATTCAATGAAGACAAGTGGGAGATGAGTCCTCAGTTACTTGAGTGGTTTATTGCAACTAAATTTGATTTTTATAATACCAAGATGATAGTTTTAGGAATATTTGTTTTATAAAGCAAAGCAAAATACTTTTTCATTAATATATTTAGTAAGTAAATTTAATTTGTGTTTTTTCTGTTTTTAACTTTCAAAAAGACTTGGAAATGTCTTCACTTCAGAATGTTCATGTCATCACTGATAGAAGACAGTTATGTGAATATTCCTAAAATAGTTGAATAGATCAAATGACAGTCTTCATCAGAAATAACCCTATGATACTCCTAGACTATTAATATACTTGGAGTCCAAGAGGTAACAAAAAGACTTATATGCTGTTCCTCTGTATTTGCCTTGTATTCTTACCTGAGTTAGTTTAATATGGGCAGTAAAATTTCCCTCACCCTTGTCTTTGGTCAGCATGTCTTATTCACTCCTACAACTGGCTTCATCTTTCTGTCCCACTATCCATTTCATAGGCTACCCACTCAGTATTTTGGGGCTTCTCTGGTGGCTTAGCTGGTAAAGAATCTGCCTGCAATGTAGGGGACCTGGGTTCAATCCCTGAATTGGGAAGACCCCCTGGAGGAAGGCATGGGAACCCACTCCAGTATTCTTGCTTGAAGAATCCCCATGACAGAGGAGACTGTCTGGCTACAGTCCATGGGATAGCAAAGGCTCGGACATGACTGAGCGACTTTCACTTTTCAAGTGACTTAGTTTTAATGCATAATTTTGCTGCTCAAAGATGTCATTCCTACCTGGAGTGAGGATGGAAAGGGGACAATGAGAATGAATAGAGTACAGAAATGTTATTCATCAACTTCCTTGTTAAAAAATATTTAGGTTGATTCCAAGTTTCCTTGAATATAATTTCTTAGATAGTAAGGTATTGGAGAAGACTCTTGAGAGTCCCTTGAACTACAAGGAGATCCAACCAGTCCATTCTAAAGGAGATCAGCCCTGGGTGTTCTTTGGAAGGAATGATGCTAAAGCTGAAACTCCAGTACTTTGGCCACCTCATGTGAACAGTTGACTCATTGGAAAAGACTCTGATGCTGGGAGGGATTGGGGGCAAGAAGAAAAGGGGACGACAGAGGATGAGATGTCTGGATGTCATCACTGACTCGATGGATGTGAATTTGAGTGAACTCCGGGAGATGGTGACCAACTGGGAGGCCTGGCGTGCTGCAGTTCATGGGGTCACAAAGAGTCGGACACGACTGAGCGACTGAACTGATCTGAATGTATTCTCTTTACTATTCGCATAATATAAATGTGTTTTCTTCATTGGGTCTGTGCACAAATAATTTTATCAAATAATAATATCAAAAGTGTGCTTAAACAAATATTGATGCCAACAGATCCCCCAAGCCTTCTTCACAGACACAGAAGTTTCTATAGAGAATAGCTTTGCTGCAAAGAAAAACGAACATTTGAAACCTAAATCTTCGTTGCTCCTTTATCTTCCCTGAGCATTTCTTTTCTGGAATCCTCTGTGTTATAGGTTGGATTAATAAAATTAGAAGACTAAAATTGTAATACACACTTTAAAAAATAAAAAGAATACAAAATGAAAATGAGACATTTTATAAAAGAGATAGATGAAGCCTAATAATTTAAAACATTTTATTTCCTTATTAATTTTTTCAAATATAATATTATAAAAGACTAACACTTTTCAAAAAGAACTTTCCATAATAGCCTTCCTGCTTGCATATAACTACAATCAAGCAGAACAACTTTTAAGCTCCCTGAGCAATTTGTTTAAACATAAAGAAAAATATTAGAGAGAAATTCTATGTCACTCAAAATATAGTATCTCATTTTATTCAGTGAGGCTCATTAAAATCTAACTTATTAATTCCTATATTCAAACACACCATGTGTCAAATCACATCTCCCCAAACATAACTACAAACAATAAAAAGTAGTTATGAAGAAGCTTTTTCTATGTGATCCATAATCAGGAAAAGTGTTCTAAAACTGTCATCATAATTTGAGATATACTTTTTATAATAATTTATATTCTTTTGTCTCCGAAATTAAGAAATATAATAGTTTCATCCCAGTTTGTAAAATATGATCAGTATGGCTCTTTGCCAAATGCATAACTTTGCCAGGCACTTAGGGTCAAATTAAGCATTTTTAATTTGTCTAAAACATCAAGACTAATCTTTGTACTCTCTCTGGACTTGCCAATTAGATGGAATTAGAACTGAGGAATGTCAGGGGGAAAAAATAAAATCTGTTGAAATGAGCTGAAGAAATGCAGAGGTAAAGAAATTTTCTTTACCAGAAATTATTTTTAAAAAACATGAATTGCGATGAAACTTTATTGTTGAGTATTTTTTAAATTTATAGTGAAAACAGGAGACTCTTAACGAAGCAGAGCCAATTAAAAGCCCCCAAATGTTAAACAAGATCAACATTCCTTCATTGCTTACAAGTGATACTTTGCTTCAGTGATTTACTCAAGTGCTATTAAAATTTTAGTATTTTTTTAAATACACAGTGATTTGATAAAATCAGGTATATCCACCAATTATCTTGCATAGTACTTTCATTAAAATAAAAGGATCATTTGATGCATAAACGAAATCAAGTTAAAAAAATGAAAATTCCATCCAAAGATCAGAATGACCAGCATGCTGGTTCTTTGCCATGTTTTCTATCATAGCCATACAGGGACAGTTGTTATCAAAATGTTTTGAAAAGTATCATCTTTTTTTTTTAATTTAAATTTATTTATTTTAATTGGAGGCTAATTACTTTGCAGCAAAAAGAGACACAGATGTATTGAATAGTCTTTTGGACTCTGTGGGAGAGGGAGAGGGTGGGATGTTTTGGGGGAATGTCATGGAAACATGTATAATATCATATAAGTATCACCTTTCACTAGAACTTCCCTAGAGTGCTCTGTTTTCATTTAATGTCAAATCTTGCTTTGAAACTGAAGGCCTGATGCAAAGTGATCGTTTGGTAAATCAACAGATGAATGTTGTTGGCATCTCGGCCACTAACATGAAGATGCTATTTCTCAGCATAGCAGTACCTCTGTAGGGCAGATTATTACCAATATACTTTAAATTTCTACTTTTAATATTCAAATCTAGTCGCAGAGGGAAATGCAAATTTGGAGCGAAGGGTTAAATTTTTCATCAACTTTCCCTGGAATGTCACAGCTGTCTCTAAAGTTAGTTTTATATTTCTAGGTACACTAACAAATACTCAGCAGGAACAGTTCATTGATTCTGACACTAATGCTGTGCTCAGAAACTTCTCCTTCTTTATTTATTTAAATCATCAGTCTCTGATCCAGTCAACACTTTGTAACTGAAGAGCGATTTATCTGGCAGCTTTCAATCAATATAATAGCTACATCGAGTACACCAATGGATCAAATTGCATATTTTTATTCCAAACTATACCCTAAAAAGAATGCAATTATTAATACCAGAGGCTAATTTTATTAATAAATTCTAAAAAATTAATATGCACTCCTCTCCTTTTACAGACCTCAGTTCTATTTATCGTCCTGTAATTACTGTGAATGAGATAGTTGCTCAGTCACGCCTGACTCTTTGCAACCCCATGGACTATAGCCTGCCAGGCTACTCTGTTCATGGAATTTTCTGGGCAAGATTACTGGAGTGGGTTGCCATTTCCTTTTCCAGTAATTACTATAGGCAGTTAAATATGCAAAAGTTGATTCTAACTGTACTACTAGAAACATGATCAAATGTTTGGGAAAGTAGCTATTGATAGAAAACTGTGACATGAAAAGAATGCCTATATTTGGATACAGGAAAACATTTTTCAGTCAGTCAGTTCAGTCGCTCAGTTGTGTCTGACTTTTTGCGACCCCATGAATCGCAGACGCCAGGCCTCCCTGTCCATCACCAACTCCCGGAGTTCACTCAGACTCACGCCCATCGAGTCAGTGATGCCATCCAGCCATCTCATCCTCGGTCGTCCCCTTCTCCTCCTGCCCCCAATCCCTCCCAGCATCAGAGTCTTTTCCAATGAGTCAACTCTTCACATGAGGTGGCCAAAGTACTGGAGTTTCAGCTTTAGCATCATTCCTTCCAAAGAAATTCCAGGGTTGATCTCCTTCAGAATGGACTGGTTGGATCTCCTTGCAGTCCAAGGGACTCTCAAGAGTCTTCTCCAACACCACAGTTCAAAAGCATTACTTCTTCGGTGCTCAGCCTTCTTTACAGTCCAACTCATGTAGTAATTGGTGGGTATACAAGAGTAGAATGGGATAACATACAATTCTATTGCTTGAGGAAACATATCTTTCTCATTGAACTCGTAATTATTACTTTGATATGAAATTCAAATGCAGTGAATTGAAGTTATTTCATAGGTTTTTAAAGTGTGCTATTCAGATGCATTTACTGTCATTTGTCATAAACTGACTTACTGTGGTATTCAGTGTTACTTATTGACTAAAGTTTGTAACCACAAAATTAGGATTTGAGGAACTGAAGAAAATGCAGGTATCTCAAATTACTTTAAGAAAGTTATTGACTTATTTATACCTGTGCTGTATCTGCAGGTTTTTCTCTAGTGTTGTGGTGCAGTGGCTTCTCATTGTGGTGGCCTCTCTTCTTGCAGCTCCCTGGCTGTGGAGCACAGGCTCAGTAGTTGTGGTGCCTGGGCTTAGTTGCCCTATGGCATATGGGATATTCCTGGACCAGGAATTAAACTCATGTCTCCTGCATTGGCAGGCAGATTTTTTTTTTTTTTTACCATTGAGCCACCAGGGAAGTCCTCAAAGTACGATTCTGTGTGGACTTCAAATTACTATTCTGTGTGAATAGAATATGTAAAATTCTATCATGTGAGATTAATTTTTTAAGGCAAACATTTTCCTGTCTTATGTATGTGTGTATGCATATGAATATATGTATATGTACAGAGAGAGATACATGTGTGGTGTGTGTATATCCCCTGGTATTCAAAAGTAGAAGGTTCCTATGAAAACTTTTAAGCCAAAATGATTTAAAGTGAAGAATCCACTTTCCTTTTCATAGAAGTGAAAATCTTTTCTCAGATTTGGATACTAATGTTGGTCTTTTATAAAAGCCAAATAGCATAAAGCAAGCTTTCTAAAAGAAGGAGATGTCTGTATAGTATGTGTATGTATGTTTATTTTCCTCCAAAGGCAAACACTCTAGAGGATTCATGCAGAATGTCACCAACACATTGGTATGAATTCACTTATTTTCTCTACCATCACTACTCTTAGAAATAACTTAACAGGCTTCCTTTCTGATCAGGAATGTGACACTTTACAAGAATGATAAAACCAAAGAAAGAAAATCATTGGAATCAAAAAACAGTTTCATCTCTACCACGTCTTCTTTATCCAGTCTTCTGCTGATGGAGATTTAAGTTGCCTCCAGGTCTTAGCTATTGTATATAGAAGCTGCAATGAACATGTATCTTTTTGAATTATGCTTTTTCTGGGTATAAGCCCAGGAGTGGGATGGCTTGGTCACATGGTAGTTCTATTTTTAGTTTTTAGGGAACCCCTGTATTGTTTTCCATAGTGGCTGTATCAGTTTACATCTCTACCAACAGTGTCTGAGGGTTCCCTTTTCTCCACACACTCTCCAGCATTGAAGAGGAATGGATAAAGAAGACATGGTGCGTGAATACATATATATATACACACACACAGTGGCATTTACTCAGCTATAAAAAGGAATGGAGTTTGGTCATTTGTAGAGATGTGGGTGGACCTAGAGATTGTCATACAGAATGAAATAAGTCAGAAAACAAATATTATATATGAATGCATGTATCTGGCATCTAGAAAATGGGGTCTGGGTCCCAAACCTCTGGGCTACACACTGGTTACTGGTCTGTGACCTGTTATGAACTGGGCCGCACTGCAGGAATTGAGCAGCTGGTGGGCAAGAGAAGCTTCCTCTGTGCTTACAGCTGCTACCTTTGCCTGCATCACCACCTCAGCCCTGCCTCTCCTGTCAGATCAGTGGTGGCATGGTGAATGCAATGTGCTTGAATCATCCCCAAACCATCCTCGCTTTGTCTGTGAAAAAAATTATTTTTCACAATTCGGTCACTGGTGCGAAAAAGGTTGGGGACAGCTGGTGTACATGGTCTTATTTGCAAAACAGAAATAGAGACACAGATGTAGAGAACAAATGGGGGTAGTGGGAAGGGGAGTTGGGAGGAACTGGGAGGTTGGGATTAACAAGTATATGCTATCGATACTATAAATAGATAACTAATGAAGACATACTGTATACCACAAGAAATGCCACTTACTGCACTGTGGAGCCCTGAATAGAAAGGAAATCCAAGAGAGGGGATATGTGTCTATGTATGGCTGATTTATTTTGCTGTACAGCAGAAACTAACACAACATTGTGAAGCAACTATACTCCAATAAAAATTAATTTTAAAAATCTTCATCTACTTTAAAACTTACCAATGGCAAATTCTGACTATATCTTTCTGAGGTAAATTTTAAAGGTTTATCAGAAAGTGATAGGTCTTCCCTGGTGGTTCAGTCAGTAAAGAGACTGCCTGCAAAGCGGAAGACCCAGATTCAATCAATGGGGCGGGAAGATTCCCTGGAGAAGGAAATGGCAACCCACTCCAGAATTCTTGCCTGGAGAATTCCAAGGACAGAGGAGCCTGGTGGACTACAGTCCATCGGGTCACAAAGAGTCGGACACGACTGAATGACTAACACTTTCACTTCAGAAAGTGATAGACTTCTTAGACTTGTCAATGACTGATATTATTCTAGAAAACGTCCTTTGTATTTACAAATNATTCTTGCCTGGAGAATTCCAAGGACAGAGGAGCCTGGTGGACTACAGTCCATCGGGTCACAAAGAGTCGGACACGACTGAATGACTAACACTTTCACTTTCAGAAAGTGATAGACTTCTTAGACTTGTCAATGACTGATATTATTCTAGAAAACGTCCTTTGTATTTGAGACAAATGAAGTTCAGAGTACGTACTGAATACAAAAGAAGGATGTGCTTTTCCTTCCTTTTAGGATATTCCTTGTACCTACTACTTCCACTCACATTCCTTTGTCACAGTTTAGTACAGTGGTCACTGCTACCTTGATAAAGGTAGGGGAATATTTTTCTTATGAGTCCAGATATAAGTTAGACATTTTGTTACTAAGGGAAAGAGTGAATAATGGTTATCAGTGGGGGTCAACAACTCTCATCAGTTTGTGCTTTGATCATCTGACAATGCTGAGAGTCCTCCTTATAAATGATCGTATTTGTTCCCTCCCCGAAGGGATTATCATCAAGGTTTCAGTTAATTCATGTTTCCAGCTCAAAGTCCAACCACTTGGGATGTGGTCACATTTGGATGTAATGCCCATGGCTCAAGATATGTGTTTCTGTGTCTGTTAATAAACAGTATGAAAGATGAGCAGGATAAACACAATACAATTCACTTTAAACAAGGGAAAAGAAGGGATAACACAATACTCACTGTGACTATTTTGACTAATTCCCAGGTTAGATGAAACTGGAGTCAAATATCTTGTAACTTCTGCCTCTTTAGTCTCTTCTTTCTCTTATCAGCCTCTCTGTCCTGCCAGCCTTCTTTATCTCAACCTGATGAAAACCACTTTGATATTGAAATCATTTGTTGAAGTTTTCAAGGTACTAATTAAAATCTGCTACTTAATGATTCTATATCACTTGAAAACTATAATGAGAGTAAGATAGGTACCAAAGAATCAGCTTTATGTATAGTAAATATAGACTATTGAAAGTGCTAAAATCTAGACTGAGGTGTAAATAGGTTTTGTTTTTGTTTTTTACTTTCAGCCTTTAAATCAAGCCCTTAGCCAGTCAATTGGATTTTATCCATCCAACCCTGAGAATTATGAGGGACTGTCTTGATCAATAAGACAGCTGGCAGACATTAGGAAAGGGGGAAGTAGAAAGAATGAGAGGAGAATAAGAGACTGGAAAAAAGAGAGAACACTGAGAATGCATGCAGGAAAACCATGGGCACATCAGGGAAGCTTTTCCCATACTCATGAATCAAAAATGGTATTGTCAAGGGAAAAATCAAAGAGAGCATTATGACTAAAAAGCAAAGGAAAACTTTATGGAGAGAATAAGGAAATGTTTTCCATTATGCTATGCTTTTTTCATCTCATTACAGAAGATGAGTTTAACAAAATGTTGAGAGTCATAAGTATTATTGCTTATATTTATTAGTGTATGCTTCTAAAAACATCAAGAATGCAAATAATCTCCTCTGTTTAATAGCTTCCATACTTATTTGATAGATATAGGAGCTATTACATTAACATGGGCTTTATAATTGATAAAGAATTTTAATATTTTTTAATTTAATTTTTATTTCTAAAGTATCTATCTCTCTTCCTCATTGATTTTGTACCATAATCCTATAAATTTTTCTTACAGAGATAAGATACTGATACAAAACTAATGTGGGCAAATTCTCCAAACAAAAGTCTAACGCCTCAAAAATCAAACAGAGTCTATGAGTTTTAAGCAGTGCTGACAGAAGTGATGTAAATATCACTAGGGCTGGAGTGAAAAGTTTCCTTTTTGATAATAGAGATGATTTGACTTTCACTAAGATAATTGTAAAAAACAATAATTATAATTTATTTTTATATATCACCTTATAGTTTATCTAGCACTTTCAGTATTAAACAGTTATTTATCACAGCACCTCTTAGGCAGCTTGATGACATTGGTTATTATTGTACAGCTTAGGAGACTAAGGATAGAAAGGACACATGACTTTATCTAGTGAGGAAACCAACCAGGACTTCTAAATCTGTCTGTCTGATTCCACATTCCTTGCTTTCTCAACTCCAGCATACTGAAGTCACTAATGAAATAGTACTCCATATGTCACACAACATGCCATAAGATTGTCCAACTATCTTAAAGATTGTCCAATCTCTCAGAGAAATCAGTGACCAAGAGAGAGCTGCAAAAAGCAGATGGTGTCATCAGCACATTTCTGGTGTGGCATCTGCAGTTTACTTCTGTCTCTAGATTGGATTGTACTTATATCAAAAGAGCCAATATGTGCAAAAAGAAAGAAATAATAATAAAATAAGAACAAAACTTTCAGCACACATTTGCTAATTACAGAAATGTTGATGAATATTAACCATACTGAGTGTGTGTGTGAGTGAGAGCCTGAGCATCAGCAGAAGCTTACCTAATGTTCAAGGTATGCTATGAAGCTTGGAAACCCAGAGGCCAAAATAGCCCCAAGAGATTCACCCAGAAATCATAGTAATGGAGTTGCAATGGTAACCTCCTATCTAATTACAGATTATGCTCAAGGCAAAATCCCATTAAGACAAGTTTTATGGCTGTGTTGTGATTGGCTGTTAGGAAATATACTATTATTAAAGAAAGTCTGAAGTTGAAACATCACTTGTCTGCAGTCTTTGAGCAGAGGGAAAATAAATGAAAAACAAACAAAAAAAACAACAAACACCAAAAATTCCACGAGTAAAGGTAGCTCTCCAACTTAAACTGGATTTCATTCTAAAACAATCTGATATAAGTAAAATTTAAAAAAATAAATAAAAGCAACTCCAATTGCAATTGATTTATTTTTAGAGCTCTGCTGCTAAGCAGATTGACCATTTTGCTTCTGTCCCTTATGTATGAACAAGCTCAAAAGATTGGATATGGGAGGTTCATTTGATAGTCATTTTGAAGTAGTGTGTTTTGTTAGATCACTGATGCTAGAGAATGTGACTGGACTCTGAGTCCTGTTCTACACTAGATCCATGAAGGATTTACATGGAAGGAATGCTGAGCAAATGTTCAACTTATTGTTGTACATGAAGAGCTCTGTTTTACCCCCACAGATTGTACCTTTTTGAATTATGCGGGACTAGTTTAAGACCTCGGAGAAGGCAATGGCAACGCACTCCAGTACTGTTGCCTGGGAAATCCCATGGACGGAGGAGCCTGGTAGGCTGCAGTGCATGGGCTTGCAAAGAGTTGGACAGGACTGAGCAACTTCGCTTTCACTTTTCACTTTCATACCCTGGAGAAGGAAATGGCAACCCACTCCAGTATGCTTGCCTGGAAAATCTCAAGGATGGGAGTCTGGTGGGCCGCCATCTATGCGGTCGCACAGAGTCAGACACGACTGATACGACTTAGCAGTTTAAGACCTTACTTGGCATGTTTAACTTAAAGTCAAGACTCGAAGCATGTCTACTCTTCTCACTATTCCTGAAGTCTCTACTAAGACATTCAAGGGTGAGACATGTCTCACCCTACTAGCAAAGAAAGTCTCAATGGAAAATCCAAGATAGAAAAAACTAAGAACTAGAGCAGAGTCAGCTTAAAATTCTCAGTTTATACTTCTTCCACCTGAACCCAGCACTGCTGAGTTGACAAATAGTTTCTGTAAATGTCCAGATAATAAATGTAAATAAAGATTTGTGGGCTATAAGACACTTTTGCAACTATTAACTTTGCCGTGGTAGCTTGAAAGCAGACACAGGCGATTCAAAAACCAATTAGAATAGCCAGAATTGATGTGGAACAGGATGAATGTGGTCTGTGGGCTCTGTGTTGCTAATCATTTAGACCTTAGTGAACTGCCCCTCTTAGTATGAGAATTCCTCCAGGCCATCTCAGTGAAGGAAGTGCAAGAAAGGCAAAGGAGAGATGATATACAAATAAGAGCAATACGCAAAAGAAAAACAAAACAAAACACAACCTCTTTCTTCCTTTCACTAGTATGTGTGACCTTTAACTCTAAGGCCTAATTTGTTTTTATTTCTTTGAAGTATTCATAGCTTGAGCTTGGAGAAGAAAGTGAGCTGGTAAACTTCAGCTTTTTGTTAAAACGTGCAGTCAAGAGTATCCTAAGGATGCTTTTTCTTCAGTGGAAACCTAAACCTATAATCTGATCAGCTGCCCACTTTCACAATGTTATTGTCAAAAAAACCATATGAAACTCTACTACATACATAAAACTTTCTAAAGTTTATGTGAAATTAAATACAGTAACATAGAACCAATCCCAGAAAACTGATTTAATACAATTTTATATTAAAGATGGCTACACCACATTCTTGCTTTTTGATAGTCCCTAATTAATTTTTTCATGGTGTTAAGTTAAAAGGTGAAATTATCAGGAATTAAGAAGCAATCTTTACCAGCATTTTTATTCCTTGAACTAATTAAAGGTCTTTCAGTTAGTTTGAAAAAATTGAAAAACCGTCCATATTCTGGGCTATAGTTATCTTTTCCTATTCATCTAAAGATAAAGTTGGTTTCCTTAAATGCCCATTTCACCAGTCCTAGCAGCTTCATTCTGTGCACTGAAATTATTTAAAGCATGACCGCCTTTAAAATTCATGAACCCGTATTTGCCCTCAATGTTCCAGCCTTTGATATTTCACCACTGATTGTTCTACATCATCAAAAATCCTCAAAGCTCCTACATGAGTAGTGGTCAAACCCACAGGCACACTGCCGAATTTGATCTTGAAAGCACAAAATTAAAAGTCTTTACATCTCAGCCGCTCATTCAGCCGCTTGTTTAAACACATTCATAACACTTTGGGACGGCTTTTGCTGTTACTCAATAAATTATACATTAACCACTTTTAATGTTGTAAATGAGAGAACTGACAGTCAAAATAGAGAATTCCAATTAACACTGAATTTTTATTTTATCAATATTTAAAGGATTTTAAGCATCAGATATGAGGTGTGATTCTAAAGTGCGACTTTTGTCACAAACTCAAATCCCACATCCACATGGCTCTTGTCCTTCAACAAACGTTTATTATGTGACTATTATATCTGATATAAAGCCATATAAAAATTGGAAAAGCACATCCTCTGCCTTCCAGCAGCATGAAATTTAAAAAGGCAATTAGGGTATATGTTTTACAAAATTAGTCAGCTTATTTGAATCACTTTAGTGTAATTATATTTAAAGAACAAGACCTTCAAAGTAATAAATCTTATGAGAAAATAAATCTTATTGCTTAGAGGAGACTTACCTCCTTTTACCAGCTTAGTCTCATTATCTCCTGTTCCAACTGTTGAAAACCTTACAGATATCAATGTTGTAAAACTGAAAAATTCTAGAGAAAGAAACAAAACATTAGACTGAATTTGTAAACTGAGAAAACATAAGGCACAATCTGGGAAGCTAAATTATGTATGTTCATTTGCTACCTCCATAACAGTTTATTAACTAGAATTCCATTGCAAATAACAGAAACAAAACTAAATTAATGGAGGAAAACAGACAAATATGTTGACTCTTAAAATATATAACTGTTGGAAAACCAAATCATAACAAAGAAGGTAGCTTCAAGAATCAAGATTTACATTACGGCCTCCCCTTTTCATTTTTTTCTCTATTTGTCTCTGGCATATCTCCTTTATCTCTCATACTTGACATGTGGGAATCACAGCTATGAAGAACAAAGTTTTATATCATGGACTTTTTATACTGGAGAGCCTTTTATTTCTTAATCCCCTATATACTAAAATTCTAAAGAATAAATTTAATTGTGTCAATTTGGGGCTGATTCATATTCCAAAACAAATAAACTATTCTTATAAATACAGTAGTGCATCAGGTATCATGTAAATATAACAAAGGGAGGGTTCCAAGAAAAAAAAATATAAGATAACAATTGACAAAGACCTTTAGTGAAATCAACTACATGCATATGAAGTCTAAGTACTGCAAATAGCTTAAGTATTAATAAACACAAATGAGAACAAGATAAGTAAAATTGACATAAATAGTTGTCAACTTACAATTTTAAATGAAACAGATGTAATATGTCTCCATTCATCATCTTGACATGTGCTCACATGCCTTTGCTTTGGTCATACTGAAACTAGGAAGAATTTTCATATTTATGAGCTTTTCTGAAGTAGGTTTTTGGAAATTTTAAGATACAGAATAGTAGGTGGATGCAATCAAGGGGAAATTTCTTTCTTCTTCATGAAAGCGCTATTATTATCACAGTTATAACAATTCATGAAAATGTCAACTGTAATTCAGCTCTATTTAACTCAATCAATTTACTCTTCAATAGTAGACAATGATGGGCTTTCACTAGAAGGAATGAACCAGAGAATGCATGTGTTATGTATAAATGTGTTATGTATATTATGTACTCACTCTAATATAGAGTGGATCAGTACTATTGTTGATTGGCAAGGCATAGCCTTGTTTTAAAAGTTTTTCTTTGAGAGATTATTTATTATAGATTTATGTTACCTATATTTGAAAAGTAAATGTACTTAAGGTTTGTTTAATCCTTCATAAAAAATATTCTTAAATACATTGCATATTTCACTGAGTCCTCAAAATAGTCACTGAAGGTAGAACTGTCAGGTGAGTGTATCCTCCTCTGTTCTGTCTCGTCTCAACAGAGATTTGAAGTGACAGACATTAGAGCCCTCTGCCTGTCATAGCTCTTGGACAGACCGTGTAAGAGTTCTTGGGTCTTGGACAGACCATGTTATAGCTCTCAAGTCTCGAACAGACCTTGTTATACCTCTTAGATCAATGTTATAGCTACATGTTACAGCTCAATTTTATTTAGAAAATAATAGGAAAATACACCCTTGAGGCACCAGGACATGCCTATGCAAAGATGTGAAGAGGAGAGAGAGAGAACGAGTGCGCACAGGCGGGGAGAGAGAGAGACCCTCAGCCCTTTGACTCCTCTTTTTATATGTTTTTTCCTTTCCCTGGGCCTGCTCTGTGTAAATTGGGCTAGCTAGGAGTGCTGTTTGTTCTACCTAGGTCCTCACTCCGGTCCTTGGACTTTCCTTTGTTCTGTTTTCACGGGCTTTTCCCTTCCTTGTCTTTAGCTACTGCCGTTCTGGACTCCTTTTTTCTATTCTAACTAACTATCTAACATTCCCCCCTCAAGAGATGGGGGTCCCAATTCTTTGGGAATAGGGGAATCAATGTCTTTCTGGCTACTTCCTGCTGAACTGGGATGGGAGGAGTATTGCCCGCCCTACCGCCCCACCTCAGGCCTCAGAGTCCTTACAGTGATGTCCATCTAAGGGTGAGCGATATTTTCCGTGGTCGGCTGTAGCTTTATATATGTTTGTTGAACTGGCACTGCATATTGTAGCTTGTTGACCTGGCAGGGACAAAATATATTAGACAATTGATAATACATGGAGCAGTCATAAGCAGTATCAATATGGTATAACAAGGACTAGTAGGGGCATTGTTGCTGCTGCTACTAAGTCACTTCAGTCCACTCTGCACAACCTCATAGACAGCAGCCCACGAGGCTTCCCCATCCCTGGGATTCTCTAGGCAAAAATACTGGAGTGGGTTGCCATTTCCTTCTCCAATGCATGAAGGTAAAAAGTGAAAGTGAAGTCTCTCAGTCGTGTCCGACTCTTAGCAATTGCGTGGACTGCAGCCTACGAGGCCCCACGGTCCATGGATTTTCCAGGCAAGAGTACTGGAGTGGGGTTCCATTCAGTCCAGTTCAGTTCAGTTCAGTCACTCAGCCGTGTCTGACTCTTTGCAGTCCCATGAATCGCAGATGCCAGGCCTCCCTGTCCATCGCCAACTCCCAGAGTTCACTCAAACTCACGTCCATCAAGTCAGTGACGCCATCCAGCCATCTCATCCTCTGTCATCCCCTTCTCCTCTTGCCTTCAATCCCTCCCAGCATCACAGTCTTTTCCAATGAGTCAGCTGTTCACATGAGGTGGCCAAGGTACTGGAGTTTCAGCTTTAGCATCATTCCTTTCAAAGAACACCCAGGGCTTATCTCTTTTGAATGGACTGGTTGGATCTCCTTGCAGTCCAAGGGACTTTCAAGAGTCTTCTCCAACACCACAGTTCAAAAGCATCAANAAAAATAAAGTCTGACACTGTTTCCACTGTTTCCCCACCTATTTCCCATATTAGAGCTTACGTATCACCAAATGTGGCAGGTATGAGAATGAAGTCTTCTCCGGGTTTTTAAATAAACTGCTAAAACTTCATTGTCATTCTTTTGCATGATTGCAAAGTCTTCAGAATTTTATGGGAAACTAAACTTTTATTTCAAAACCAGGCATCCTAGACTGATTATATAAGAATGTCTATAGTCTAAAACTGTGCTGAAGCACTGCAAATATTGTGACAGAAACCTCACATTAGTTTGGATGTAAAGCAGCTTATCTGAAACTAGCAGGGAATATGTCAAATTTTATCCTTTTGAGGAAAAATGTATATAGAATAGAAATAAAATAGAAATAAAATTCTATTGAAAATGAAGAGAAAATAGAAAAATGTGGAATGGCTACAAAATTACCAATTCCATCAAGACCACAATGTCATAAGTATCTTCTGCAAATTAATTATTATGTGTAGGTGGTAGAAAAGGATTTTGAATTGTTCTTTTGAAAGAGATATGTGACAAAATCTCTGGAATTAAAATTCAAAATATTTATTGAGAATTCATTGTAATAAAACCCTGGACCGAGTTAGAGGAAATAACATTTCAAGAAAGTATAAACGAGTGAAAAGATAATGCAAGTTTCTCAGAATTTTCACAATGGAGATATCATGGTTATTGCATATTTTTTGCACTAGACAGAGGACCAGAAAAAGACAGGACAAGAAGACAGACTTTCTGTCATATGGACATTCAATCTTAGAGCCAATTCTATCAGAATATGCTTGTTTTAAAAACATATATGTTTAGAAACATATACATACAAACTTCACATATATGTTATTGGGCTTCCCTTGTGGCTAAGCTGGTAAAGAACCCACCTGCAATGTGGAAGACCTGGGTTTGATCCCTGGGTTGGGAAGATCCCCTGGAGAAGGGAAAGGCTACCCACTCCAGTACTCCGGCCTGGAGAATTCCATGGACTATATAGTCCACAGGGTCGCTAAGAGCCAGACACGACTGAGCGACTGAACTGAATGGAACACATTGTGAACATTACTTTGTAATATTAAGTGTTCTTCGTAAAGAAGATTTACTTCTTTTTGATATTCCATCAAATGAATATGCAATAATGTCTAATTGCTACCTTCATTTTGCAAATGCTAGGATTTTTTATTATTTCATTATTTTTAAAATATGCTGAAATGAACATCCTTTTCCATAGATCCTTGACTTAATTACTATTTTAATTGGATTATTTGCTAGAAGTACAATAGCTCATTCATTTATTCACAAACTATTTATAGAAAGTTATGGTATACCAGGAACTATTCTATAATTTGGCATACAAGAAAGAACAAAACAATGCTGTTACCCTAATAGATACATATATATTTTGAAAATAATTAAACAAGGTGAAGGAATAGAGACAATGATTGAATTTAACAGCATGAAATAATGAGACTCTTGTTAGGTAATTCAACTCTCTAATACTTCAAAAAGTCCATATTCTACAGCCACAAGGAAGTTATTAAAGAACATTCAAGAATTATATTTAGTATGGAGATCATGCAAAAGTTCTAAGTTCGGGAGATTCTACAGTGAACAAAGAAATGATCTTGCTTTGATAAATGTTGCTATTTAGTGGATTACCTTTTGTTATATTTGTTCTGGATATTTGACCCTAATTTGTCTGTTGCCTCTTAATTTATTCATTAATGGCTATAATGTTCAGAAATTATAAATTCATATGTAATTAAACCTATCAATTGTTCCAATAAACCCACCTATAGTTTTAATAATATTCCTATTATTCACCATCCTTCTCTCTGTTCCCTTGTCTTCTTGTTTCTTCAATAAGCCAGGCATGAGCTCACCTTAGGTGTTTTCCATTCCCATGTTTCCTCTTTGTGGAGTCCTTCTCCAGAAATGTTTAGGATTTATCCCTCCCCTCTCTCAAGTCTGTTCATATGGCATCTTCAAAAGGCCTACCATGGCCAGTCTCTTCACCACTCTTAAACCCTACACCATCCACATTTTTTCATCCTTTCTCTCAATAATATTTATCATCTACTGTTATAAGGTACACTGTACATAGACATGCTGCTTATTTGTCTTCCTTCCTTCCACTAGAATGTAAGCTCCTGGAGGACAAGTATTTATGAAATTTTGTTCACCTCTGTATTCCCAGCATCTCTCTCTATATATATATATTTGTTGACGAAATTATTGAAGTTATTTTCTATCTTGAGTTTGTAAACATTCACCTATATTTCATTTAAATTTTTAGTTGTATTTCAAACAATGATCCACTTGGTGTAAAGAGTTAGCTAAGAATTTTATAGTTCTTCAAATGTGGAATTCACCAATCTTTCAATGCTATATAACTATAAACCTTTTTGCCTCTACTGATATGTGAATGTAACTTAATCAAAGCGCACATTTGTATACAAACTAGGTTCTATTTCCAAGGAAAATCAATCTCTGCTAAATTAAACATTAGAAAGAAAGTATAGCATAGTAATTGTTTTACATTATGTGCAAAGTTACAGTGAAAGCTACATGTATTTATCTTCTACCTCTTATAATACAGCATGTATCTTATACCTCTTATGACATATCTAACACCTTTCATGACATATAAGACTATACCTTTTATAACCCACATCTTATAACATATATAAAAGTCTTATACCTCTTCTACATCTTATAAGATATATATATATAAAACCCATATCTTGTATCTCATAACAGATATTGTGTGTGCTCAGTTGCTCTGTCATGTCTGACTCTGAGACTCCATGGACAGTAGTCTGCCAGGCTCCTTTGTCCATGGAATTCTCTAGGCAATAATACTGGAGCAGATTGCCATTTCCTACTCCAGGGGATCTTCCCAACCTAGGGATCAAGCCCTCATTTCTTGTGTTTCTTGCATTGGCAGGTGGATAGCGTATTAGTTCTTTTTAAATCTGTAGACATCTTCCATAAGACACTATATCTCTACAGCTATTTGCTCAGGAAACTCTACATGATTGTGAATAATAAAAATATTAACATGGACTTGAACAGGGGGCATTAATTATTTTGTACCACTACTCATTGTCAGACTACGAATGTACCATTATGAACATTTTGAAATTACCCTTTTATACAGAAGTAAAATTTTGCAATATACAAGAGGAAATTACTCAAATGGTTGTGTATCATATTGTCTCAAGTATTGTATGCAATCTGCTGATCTCCAAAAATTTGTAAAGAAACATTCTATATAAATTTGGGGGATTTTTTAAGAGAAGAAAGTAACATTGCAGAGGCATTCCTATGTATTCAGAAACAGAATAGTCACTCTATAATAAGTACAATTTTTTTATTTGTACAGAATTAAGAAACAACCACGAGTATAATGCAATGTACATAAATAGCAATATGCATCCTTTAGAATACATAGGAAAATATATTTATAAGAGAAGAGAGCCTATATGAAACTGCCACATTTCTTTTAGCTAAATTTTCTGATACTAGATGAGGTTTACTCATTCACTTTAGCTCTCTTCTTTATTCCATATCTACAGAGAAACTCTGAAGGAAGACTGGACAAAGGATCAAATCTGGGCCATCGTATTAAGGGTTGGAGTTTTAAAACAGTGACAAGATTAGAATATTTTTCCTATATAAAATCTTCCCTTTTTAGATTGTCTTCCCTTCTGATGGCTTGATTCCACTAATACGAAAAATCACTTTGTTTCTTCTTCCTCTGGAATGAATTCCTGTAATCACTTCCTATGTTATCAATTGTCCAGGCACGAATAAGTGTAGAATTCAAGGACAAGTGTCCACAGAGCAAATGACTAGCCTATGAAATGTTCTCATTAACATAGGCCACAGTTCCTGAAGAAAATAGCATTCACTGACTGTAGCCTACTCAGTGATTAAAACATTATCTATGCCTACAGTATACTAAGGCTTCCCTGGTAGCTCAGAGGTTAAAGTCTCTGCCTACAATGCGTGAGACCCAGGTTCGATCCCTGAGTCAGAAAAATCCCCTGGAGAAGGAAATGGCAACCCACTCCAGTATTCTCTCCTGGAGAACCCATGGACGGAGAAACCTGGTAGGCTACAATCCACAGGGTAGCAGAGTCAGACATGATTGAGCGACTTCACTTTCACAGTATATTACCTCCTAGTTGTACTAGCTGGAAGTAAAATATGGATATATTGCTCTCTACAGANCCCTGGAGAAGGAAATGGCAACCCACTCCAGTATTCTCTCCTGGAGAACCCATGGACGGAGAAACCTGGTAGGCTACAATCCACAGGGTCGCAGAGTCGGACATGATTGAGCGACTTCACTTTCACAGTATATTACCTCCTAGTTGTACTAGCTGGAAGTAAAATATGGATATATATAGAGAGAGCAACAGTTGTGATGACTGTCTTTAATTGACAAAGATGTAAGAAATCCAAGACTTCATCTTATTATTTCTCCCTTTTTATTCATCACATTTACTATTATGTCTATTTACCAAAGATTAATAAAAGGTGATTTTGTTATACTGTTATATGTTCTGTATAGAATACACACAATGCACAGATTCCATGAGAACATTTAAATTAATTCATTTTAGTTCATTTATGCCCAATAGACTTAGTCATAAAAATAAGTATTGGTTATCATACAAATTCGTACTTTATTTGACATATGGAGATGAAATTTAAGGTGTACAGATATTGCATGATAACATATTTTTCTTCTATCCACTCACAAGTTTAAATTTCAGAGAGCTATATTTTCTCTACATTCAGCAGAGAAAGTGATTGCATTATCAGGCAACCTTCCAACATCATCCCACTACTCTGACCTGGATAAACTCAAAGCTTGCCTTCAGATCTCAGGTTCTCAGAGAATCTGGGCTCTTTCAGACTCATTAGTGCAAAAACTGTAGAGTTGTCTAAACCACCACCTCCTTTTCGAAGCAACCTAAGAATGTCTATCTTAGTTAAGTACACTGGGCACTCTCATCAGAATAACCTCTTTCCCAGATTCAAACAATTAAAAATACAGACTCCACAGATTTCTTCTAATTTCTCTGTATTGAATGTATAACACATACTTTTTGTATGATGGCATTAGTTTATTAGAAGTCACTTTGTGTAATTATTTAACTCTCTCTTTTATATATAACTAGTATTGCCAAGTAATGTGCCTCTGGTACAAGAAACACATCATATAAACCATGTATAGCAATCATAGTCATTAAGAGTCCTGTGTTCAATAAGCACTTGCTATGAAATGAAAGGATTTGAAAATCAGACTGACTCAAAGATTTGATGAGATGATACTTTCATAAACTAAGTAAAAATATAAAGAGATGCAGTTTTAACTAAAGTGATTCTCTTTTGAGAAGACCCTAAATAACTGACTTGTATCTTATATATTTTGAACTAAGCAAACTGTTGCCAAATAGAGTATACTTAATTTTTAAGGTTTTTTGCCATATCATGAATAATTGTACCTGAGATAAGCCACATGGATTGTTCAAGCCTGATGACATTTTTTCACACAAAAAATAAAATTTTCAGTGCCTTGCCAGAGTCAGGTAGAAATTAAAATATGTTTATAATTGATGAAAACTGTTATTTTTATATATGAAACAATGTGCTTTTTAAATTTTACTTAATTTTAATTAATTGTGGCTGCATAGGTTATGATATTTTTTATCTAAATTATAGATCAAGTTATTTTTTGGCCACCCCATAGGAAAAACATAACAGAGTCCAAACTATGTATGTGTGAGCTGCAGAGAAACTCTAACCTAGTGTAAGACATTTTACATACTCACATTTTTCTTGGAATTTTCCCATAAAGGATATTTTGTGGGATTCATCTATGTAATAGATAATGATCTTTAACATCTTTGGGACAAGCCAAAGTGTTTTTCCAAGGACGTGGACTTGGCACTTATCCAACTCTGTATTCACATACACCAGCACACAAACCTGCTGAGCCTTTTATTTACCCTGTAAACCCGACAGATGTGATCCCAGTGAGGTTCCACCATATTATACAGCTGAGTGGAACCCATATGTTATTGAAAAAAGAAAACAAAGAAAAGAAAATTAATTCACTTGTCAATGTAAATAATTGGGGTTATGTTGCTACCCTTTCTAGTCTGCCCCGAAGTTAACCATTTTCTTAATTATTCATAAAAAGAGAGAATTGGCCTTAAATCCACCAATATATTTTTTGCATTGTGTTTGCCCCTATGGCTCTTTACATTCCATTCAGGTGGAGTGATGAAGGCACATATTGTTGTCTTAAATGTACAACCTGAAGAGTGTGCCAGATTTAGAGACAGATAATGGACAGACCTAGAATTCAAGCAAAAGTAGAGAAGTATTTAAATCTCTAGCAATGTTTGCTTCCCTTTGTCAGAAAACATGACTAGAAGGGAAGAAAATTCTGAGAAGAAGAAAATTGCATTTTTTTCAATTGCATACCCACTGACTGAAAAAATGAAAAAGTTTATCTTGATTTGTCACCAAGTCTGCCTTTGTTCTGAGAATCTCTACCAAAATGAGATAATATTCACGACCTTGATTTATAAATTGTATAGGCTATTTTTACTTTTATTAAGCACTATTTTTATTATGACCCATAAAGCACTATTTTTATTATGACCTCTTCTTCCTCTTTGATGGATAAATGGTACTGCAACAAGAATAGATTTACTCGTAAAGAACTTATAGGTAATTTATTTTGTAAAGTTTATTTGAATATGAGGTATTTTTATCCATAGCAAATCAGTCTACCATCTTCCACAAGTTTTATAAAAATAGAGTTGGAATTATAACACAGAATGCTATAAAAAGTATATAGGTTAGAAATAGAAATGTAAATGAAGTGCTAAAATTTTGTAGTGGGAAAATGTCTACCTGGATGTTTTAAATCTGACTTTTCTTTTTTCTTGACTGCACTGTTTGCCAAAGCATTTTTTTATGTTTCATTTGAAAAATGAAATATCATTCTTTAATATTTGGTAAGTGAAATTTCTAAGGAAGTAAAAGTTGCAGGATTGTAATTTATTTTAAGAGATAATATAAAGCTTAAATCAAGTGTCATTAACTATATTATTTCTTAACATCTAGTATAGCTATGTGTATTTGTGCACATATATTGGAAATAAACAGTGTCTGTGTGTGTATGAAATCCCATGGGCGGAGGAGCCTGGTGGGCTGCAGTCCATGGGGTCTAGAAGAGTCGGACACGA
>SJYA01001607.1:292789-306822 GCA_006410615.1 Neotragus moschatus
CTGAATGTTGAGCTTTAAGCCAATTTGTTCACTCTCCTCTTTCACTTTCATCAAGAGGCTTTTTAGTTTCTCTTCACTTTCTGCCACAAGGGTGGTGTCATCTGCATATCTAAGGTTATTGATATTTCTAGCGGCAATCTTGATTCCAGCTTGTGTTTCTTCCAGTCCAGCGTTTCTCATGATGTACTCTGCATATAAGTTAAATAAGCAGGGTGACAATATACAGCCTTAACGTACTCCTTTTCCTATTTGAAACCAGTCTGTTGTTCCATGTCCAGTTCTAACTGTTGCTTCCTGATCTGCAGACAGATTTCTCAAGAGGCAGGTCAGGCGGTCTGGTAGTCCCATCTCTTTCAGAATGTTCCACAGTTTATTGTGATCTACACAGTCAAAGGCTTTGGCATAGTCAATAAAACAGAAATAGATGTTTTTCTGGAACTCTCTTGCTTTTTCCATGATCCAGCGGATGTTGGCAATTTGATCTGTGGTTCCTCTGCCTTTTCTAAAACCAGCTTGAACATCAGGAAGTTCATGGTTCACGTATTGCTGAAGCCTGGCTTGGAGAATTTTGAGCATTACTTGACTAGCATGTGAGATGAGTGCAACTGTGCGGTAGTTTGAGCATTCTTTGGCATTGCCTTTCTTTGGGATTGGAATGAAAACTGACCTTTTCCAGTCCTGTGGCCACTGCTGAGTTTTCCAAATTTGCTGGCATATTGAGTGCAGCACTTTCACAGCATCATCTTTCAGAATTTGAAATAGCTCTACTGGAATTCCATCACCTCCACTAGCTTTGTTCATATATATATCTCACAGAACACAAATATTTATATATAGATATCTGTTAAACAAGCTTACAGTCAAGTGTTTAAGCCTGTTTGCTGAGTTGAATTGCTAGTTTAATAAAAGAATAAAAAATGTAACCAAACTATTGCAAAAGATTTATAATAATGATTTTATAATAATATCTTCACCAAATAGAATTCAATCTTACAAAAGAGTTAACACTTGGCCCATTTTGAAAATAGAAACATTAACATTTTCCAACAAGGTGTTATTTAATAGCAACCACCATATTAAAAATCAGGTGATCTGCTTCTTTGAGTTGTTGTAGCAACCTAACAAAGTTTCAATTGATTATGACCAAGCTAATTAATAAGATGAATTAAACATTTCATCCTCAAATGTAGTCAGCTTAGAATCCATAAGTAGACATGGTCTCTATCTAGATAGTAAGGATCAAATGACTGAGTGCTTTCTACAAACAAGAATCAAAAAATTCCAGGTAGTGGAATGTGATATGCCATGTAGTCCATTTATCCATCAGTGCCTGAATTCTTGCTAATAAATTATTTTTATATGATTTTCTAGCATGTGAAAAAATAACCACTGTCTCTCAAGGAAACTGACTTCACTGTAAACACCGTTTGAATTTAGGAACAGAAGTTTTAAATAGGCAAAGTTTATCTCTCTTTAAATTCTGTCCACTGGTCATCTTTGCATATCTTTAACAGCATATATTAATAAAGATCATTTTTACATAAAATTAACTTGTTTTATCAGTATCAATGCACAATTGAATTTAATTAGGAGAGTTACAGTTGATTGGACCAGATGTACTGTAAACTTGCTTGAACTTAGACCATTTAAAATCTCAAATTTCTCACATGACAAGTGACCCATATTTTATAGGGAAAAGCTGTTGACTGCTCGGTGGCTAATGACTAAATAATAAAGAGTATCTTTTTCTTTTCTGGTGTTAAACATGTGAAATGTACAAGCACAATGCATACTAAATTAAAACAACTCTTTTGAATCTTAGAGTTGGGATTTTGTTTGTTTGTTTGTTTGTTTGTTTAAATCTTTGGGATCCAGGGATGAGTCTGCAACTTTTTAATGAAAAAAATAAGGGCAGAATGCATTGACACAACTAGAATTTCTCTATCTCTGATCCTGACCATGCTTGTCAGGAAATATGCCACTGTCCTTAGGATGAGCTCTCTTTCAAGCAAACAGAATCCCAGAAGACCCATGCCTTAACTAGAACAGAGAACATCAGCTTAGAATAAAGTTGATACCTTGTATAAGTATACACAGACTTCCTTGTTGGCTCAGACGCTAGAGTCTCCTGCAATGCAGGAGACCCAGGTTTGATCCCTGGGTTGGGAAGATCCCCTGGAGAAGGAAATGGCTACTTACTCCAGTATTCTTGCCTGGAGAATTTCATGGTCAGAGGAGCCTGGCAAGCTACAGTCCAGGGTTTGCAAAGAGTCAGACACGACTGAGCAACTAACACCTTTATTTCATAGGTACACACATACAAACACACACACATACCATGTATCAAATAGGATGAGAATGAATCAAGATCCCTGTGGAATGCCAGTAAAATTTCCCTCTGTCCATGCATATATAGTACTTGATAACAACAACAAATATACAACCAAACCATGCCATAAATTGGCTTGGAATATACAACCTGCTTATGTTGCTTTTCTTAGCTTGTTCATCTACCTGGGAACAATATTTTTGGATTATTTACACATTTTTCTCCCTGAAACAGACCAAATAACCTATAAATTTTCTACTCTTGGAATGTTTGAAATAACTCACCAAGAATTAAGAATTATCTATTTTGAATACTTTTTGAGTATTAATTCTTTAAAACTTTTAAATTAAATCAAATTTATCAGAGATTATTAGGTTGTTAAAGTTGTTCTGCCTCTAATGAGGTTAATAATGGCTTTTTAAAATATCCTCCCTTTTGGGGAAAAGTATTCCTTTTATTTGCAGGTGACTTTAGAAAAATGTATTTCTTTTTAACTTTTTTAAGTAACATATATCTGAATTTATTTTAAAAGTCAAATGCAAAGCTTTTTCCTTTAATATAAAATATATCTAATTGATTTTGTGATAATAATAGAATAATATTACTTCTCTAATCTCACTAAATGATTAATTTATAAATTCAAATTCTTCTGGTCATTTTTTCACTTTTATATTAATCAATTAATTTGTATTATTAGTTAATTGTTTTGTATTAATTGATTTTGAAGGAATCAATTAATTGATTTTGAAGGAATCAATTAATTGATTTTGTTTTGCTTGTTTTCTACTGATAATTGTTATGTCTGTTTCTCTGAGGTTCAAATTAACCTCTAACTATGATTTTCAGCATCTTTTCATTCTTTGGGGACAACTGTGAATATGTCATTAGGAATGATTTTTAATAATCCCCTAAGCATGCCACTTGGAGAAGGCGATGACACCCCACTCCAGTACTCTTGCCTAGAAAATCTCATGGACGGAGAAGCCTAGTGGGCTGCAGTCCATGGGGTCGCTAAGGGTCGGACACGACTGAGCAACTTCCCTTTCACTTTTCACTTTCATGCACTGGAGAAGGAAATGGCAATCCACTCCAGTGTTCTTGCCTGGAGAATCCCAGGGATGAGGGAGCCTGGTGAGCTGCCATCTATGGGGTCGCACAGAGTTGGACACGACTGAAGCGACTTAGCAGCAGCAGCAGCCAGCATGCCACTGAAGTGTCATTTCAATGTTTCTTGTCACATTTCCTTCCAAGTTAAATTTCCCAAATTGAGGAACTCTAGTCCTTTACAATCTCCCATGAAAAACAATGCGAGGAAAACACATTTCAGAAATGCAACATACTTCATTTCCTTGTTGGATTGTTGCATTGCTGATCCTGTTTGTGATGCCAATTGTCTCACTGTTCACACTGTTCTCACTGTTCGCTGAACACAGGGTAGGCAAGGCTTGAGCTAAGAGGCTGGAAGAAGATGCAAGGAGCCTTAGGAACTGCAAACGTTTTTTCTCTCCCGGTTGGCACAGTGGCCAAAACACAACCTCTCTCCTGGCTGATGCAACAGCTATAGCAGCAGCCATAACAAAACCATAACATAGCCACAATATAACCTCATATAACATAACCTTGATGTCACCCCAATATAGCCCCAGTGCAGCAGCAGCCAGGACTTTTCAGGTGAAGCTGATGTATATTTACAGAACAAAAGTAGCCAGTGGCCAAGTGAGTACCTCCTGACGTGCATGCACAGGGCTATAAGTGATCTCAGCTGTTACATATCTGTGCATAGTCATTGTTCACAGATCATGGGGCAAGAAGGCATGAGAATGTGGGGTGAGAAAGCCTGACTGGCACCATCTAGTTAATTTTCCCACTAGGATAATAATGAATATTTAAAGTGTTGTGACCTTCTGAGTTTAAACTATTCAAAATCACCCAGCTTTTCCTAAATGTATTTCATTTTGAATTCCCACCAGCCCACTGATATTTTTCCTCTTAAAATTAAACTTACTGATTTTTGTGGTTCCTTGGAACATGTTTTGGGAATTCCTGATAGTCATCATTGTTTTTAGATTTGCCATCAAAAGTAATTTACACTTAAATCAGTTTTCAAAATGCCTACAATGGGATAAACTATGCCTTAGGAATTAACTCTAACTTCCTATAAATCTACTCAAGAAGCAATGAAAAATGGCATGAGTGTTGTAACGCATTATATTATTTATACCATGGACCTGGCAGCAACTTGGTAGCAGAATGAAATAGGACTATCAGCGTGGACGGTTTGCACTACCATCAAGTAACTAGAAAACTAGGGACTATTGTCAAAGATACAAAACTGGAAAAGAGAGTAATCAAAATATATATTTGGTAAACAAATGATAAATTCAGCTTATTATTTGCATCAGAAAGGACAAATAGGACTGAGAAAGGTAAACAAGTGAACAATTTCCCAGGATGGATATGTTGCCTAGAGATTGGAGTATGGTTTGGGTTCAGTGGTTATGTTACCAAACTCAGGACCAGATGCTCATTGCTCAAAAATCAGTACACAAGAGGCAAACATTGGTTTAAAAAAGAAAAGTTGGCCGGGGGAGTTAATATAATCAGAAAAGCTGGTAATCTGGGAAGGAGGCAGGCTTGTGTTCCAGAAACCAACTCACAGGTTTTTACTATTATAACTGACTAGAGAGATACACCAGCTGTAATTTACTTTAAAGCACTTACATTTTAACAGATTATTACAAAATTATTTTATATAATAACTAAGACAAATTAAATTTCATTTAAGTTATCTTGTTTTCACAGTCATAACATAAGGAAACTTGAATAATACAGTAGCCATTTTAAGTTACTTATTTTCTATACACTATACCACATAGAGGCTACTCTGAATTTTATTTTTATTTTTCAATTCCTCTACTCACATTTTAGCTCTTTGCAATTACAGGGAGATTAGTTTTTCATCTGTGATACAGTCTAGATATATTTTCTCCATAATTATCTCTTGTTTTTTGTCTATATTTACTGTCTTCTTTTGTATCAATGTGAAATTTTATCAAATTAATCATCTTTCACATTTTGTATCTGGATTTTGAATCCTAATTTTAAAAGGTTTTTCCATTACTAGGTTGTAGATTATTTAATCTAATTTTTCTTGTACTTGTTTGTCTTCACTTCTTACATTAGATATCTTATTCATTGGAGTTTATTCTTAGGTGAAGTATGAATCTAGTTTCATCTTCTTCCACATGGCTCTCTGATTACCTAATACTTCAAATGTAAAATATCCATATTTTCTCTATATTTCCCAGTAATTTGAAATGCTACTTTTATCATATATGAAGATGACACCACCCTTATGGCAGAAAGTGAGGAGGAACTAAAGAGCCTCTTGATGAAGGTGAAAGAGGAGGATGAAAAATCTGACTTAAAATTCAACATTAAAAAAGCTAAGATCATGGCATCTGGTCCCATAACTTCATAGCAAATAGATGGACAAACAACGGAAATAGTAGCAGACTATTTTGGGGGGCTCCAAAATCACTGCAGCTGGTGACTGCAGCCAGCCATGATATTAAAAGACGCTTATTCCTTGGAAGAAAAGCTAAGACAAACCTAGAGAGCCTTGGAAGAAAAGATATACCAAAACTAGAGAGTGTATTAAAAAGCAGAGACATTACTTTGCCTACAAAGGTCCATATAGTCAAAGCTAGGGTTTTTCCAGTAGTCACATATGGAGTGAGAGTTGGACCATAAAAAAGGCTGAACATTGAAGAATTGATACTTTTGAAATGTGGTGTTGGAGAGGACTCGAGAGTGCCTTGGACTGCAAGGAGATCAAACCAGTCAATCCTAAAGGAAATCAACCCTGAATATTCATTGGAGGGACTGATGCTAAAGCTGAATCACCAATACTTTGGCCACCGATGTGAAGAACTGACTCAATGGAAAAGACCCTGATGCTGGGAAAGACTGAAGGCAGGAGAAGGAGACAGCAGAGAATGAGACGGTTGGATGGCATCACCAACTTGATGGACATGAGTTTGAGCAAGCTCTGGGAGTTGGTGATGGAGAAGGAAGCCTAGTGTGCTACAGTCCATGGGGTCACAAAGGGACAGACATGACTAAGCAATTGAATAACAACATATCTATTAATGCTTAGATTTACTTTTTTCTCAAATCAGTATTAAACTTTTCTTACCAAGTGATTTTTTTAAACATTATAATATTTATAGTGATTTTTAGATTATAATATTTATAATTTTTTAATGTTTTACTTTTTTGTAGTCTCATACAGGAAATTAAGCAACTGTACACATGCACACACATAAATATACATATATATGTATGTTACCACTCATTTTTAGATTCTTTTCCTATATATGCCGTTAAGGAGTATTGATCAGCATTTCCTATACTGTATAGTAGGTCCTTACTAGTTATCTATTTTATATTTAGTGTGTATATGTCAATCCCAATTTATCCCTCTTCTCAATCCCCTAGTAACCATAAATTTGTTTTCTATGTCTGTAACTCTATTTATGCTTTGTAGGCAAGTTCATTTGCATGCTTTTTGTAGATTCCACATGTGTTATCATATGTTATATATGTTTCTCATTGACTTCTTTCAGTTTGAAAATCTCTAAGTCCATACATATTGCTACATATGGCATTACTTTGTTCTTTTTTATGGCTGAGTAATAGCCTATATATGTATAGAATATATATACAGCATATATATGAATATATTTAGAATATATATATATATATATATACAGCAAGCCTAAGCTTGCTAGGTGGTGTTAGTGGTAAAGAATCTGCCTGCCAGTACAGGAGCTGCAAGAGATGCAGGTTCCATCCTTGAGGTGAGATTTCCTGAACTGGAAAATGGCACCCCACTATCCCACTCCAGTATCCTTGCCTGGAAAATTCCATGGGCAGAGAAACCTGACAGGCTACAATCCATGGAGTCACAAATAACTGGACACAACTGAGCGACTGAGCACTTGTGTGTGTGTGTGTGTGTAATATCTTATTTATCTATTCCTCTGATCATGGGAATTTAGGTTGCTTTTATGCCCTGCCTATCATAAACAGTGCTGCAATGAACATTGGGGTGCATGCATGTTTTTGAATTATAACTTTTCCCAAATATACGCTGAGTGGGATTGGTGAATCATATGTAAATAGCTATATTTTAGTTTTTTAAGGAACATCCATACTGTTCTCCATGGTGGCTATACCCATTTGCATTCCCACCAACAGTGTAGGAGGTAAAACGAACAAGAATTTAAAGTGATTTTTTTTAATATTGCTATTACAAATTGAGCTTACTCTTACAATATTCTAGCTAGATCTTATTCATATATAAAGAGTATTGAATTTTGCCTGATTATTTCATATTCTGCCGCCTTATAGGAAATGTTATAGTTTGTGGTAATATTATCACTGATTCCCTAAGGCAAGGGTTAGTAAACATTTTCTGAAAGAGTCAGATAATAAATACTTTAAGCCTCCTTGGCTGTAACTTTCCTGTCACAACTATTTAACTCTATTGTTGTTGTACAAAAGCAGCTATAGACAGTATGGAAATGAATGAACATGGTTGTGCTCCAATAAAACTTTATATACAAAAACTGCATCTTGCAAAACAGAATGTCAGGCTGTGAGCCATAATTTGCAATCCTGCCCTAGACTGACAATAAAAGATGGCCATCTGGAAAAAATGTTTCTGGTTTTTGTCCAATGGCTACAAATCTGGTAGTTTTTGACTGGTTGAATTCATTATGTTTAATCTTTTGTCTCAGTTCAGTTCAGTCACTCAGTTGTGTCCGACTCTTTGCAACCCCGTGGACCACAGCACGCTAGGCTTCCCTGTCCATCACCACCTGCCAAAATCTACCCAAACCCATGTCCATTGAGTCAGCGATGCCATCCAACCATCTCATCCTTTGTTGTCCCCTTCTCCTCCTGCCCTCAATCTTTCCCAGCATGAGGGTCTTTTCAAATGAGTCAGCTTTTAACATCAGGTGTCCAAAATATTGGAGTTGCAGCTTCAACATCAGTCCTTCCAATGAACACAAAGGTCTGATCTGCTTTAGGATGGACTGGCTGTATCTCCTTGCAGTCCAAGGGACTCCCAAGAGTCTTCTCCAACACCACAGTTCAAAAGCATCAATTCTTTGGCACTCAGCTTTCTTGATAGTCCATCTCTCACATCCATACATGACTACTGGAAAAGCCATAGCCTTGATAGATGGACATTTGTGGAAAAAGTAATGTCTCTGCTTTTTAAGATGATGTCTAGTTTGGTCATAACTTTCCTTCCAAAGAGTAAGCATATTTTAATTTCATGGCTGCAATCACCATCTGTAGTGATTTTGGAGCCCCCCAAATTAAGGTAGCCACTGTTTCCACTATTTCCCCATCTATTTGCCATGAATAACACCTCCAATGCACCAGAGGCATTCCTACTAGAGATACAAAAGGTAAAGATGTCTGTACAAGTGGAGATACTGGACATCCTTATCTTTTGTATCTCTAGTAGGAATGCCTCTCGTGCTCCCCCAATAAATAAAATACATTGAGGCATACATTATTTTTCACTATGTAAAGTAAGTATCCATCAATGCTAATTTATTAAGTGCCCCCTCCCCCAGAGATACATATTGAATTTTATAAAAGACCCTTTCAGCATCTACAGAGATAATCATGAATTTTCAATTTGGGTCTATTAACCTAGTAAATCTAAAATTTAGATTTATTTAAGATTAAGATTTAGATCTTAGAAAACTAAGATCATGGCATCTGGTCCCATCACTTCATGGCAAATAGATAGGGAAACAATGGAAACACTGAGACACTTTATCTTGGAGGGGGTCTCCAAAATCACTCCAGATGGTGAATGCAGCCATGAAATTAAAAGNTTTTTTTTGTGCCCCACAAGCTGGAGTCTCCATTTCCCCCAAATCTACAGAAGTACCATAATCAAATCCTGCTGGCATTCAAGGTAAGATTCCCTGGGGATTTCTAATCCTTTTGTCAGATCCCCAAGATAAGAAGGCTGACAAGTTCAGAATCTTCACAACAGTGGGAGAACTTCTGGGTATTATTGTTCTCCAGTTTGTGGGTCACACACCTGGTGAGTATGGGACTTGATTTTATCCCATACCCACTGTCATAATTACACCCTTCCTACTGTCTCACTACAGCTCCTTCTTTTACTTTGGACTTGGGATACCTTTTTTGGTGGGTTCTGGTGTCCTCCTGTCGATGGTTGTTGAACAGTTAGTTGCAATTTTGGTGTTCTCACAAGAGGAGATGAGCATGTTGTCCTTCTATTCTTCCATATTAACCCAGAAATCCCATGAGTATTCTTAACAGTATCTAAAATGGTGAATCCTTTCCAGAAGCTTTTCAATTTACTTTGTCCAGATCCATGAGATTAATCACTATCTATGGCAGCTACAGCCATATGAAAGATATTCTTAAATAATAAGACTTGAAAGTGAAAATTACTCCTTGATCCATGAGCTGCAGAATGGATATTGTGTTAGCAGGCATGAAAGAAACTTGATGGCATTGCTCATCTCCATCAGAACTGTAAAATAACCAAGTGCATTGTCAATAAAATATAGCATCTTGAAGGAAAAAAAATTTTTTTTTAGCAGTAGATCTTGACAATGGGCTTAAAATATTCAGCAAGCCATGTTGTAAACAACTGTGCTACCATGCAGGCTTTTTTGTTCCACTGATAGGGCATGGCTAGGATAGCTTTCAGAAGCATTGTACAACATGACAAAAGATATCTGGCTATAGATAACTTGATTATAGTATTTTGGATATAATATTGGAGAAGGCAATGGGACCCCACTCCAGTACTCTTGCCTGGGAAATCCCATGGATGGAGGAGCCTGGTGGGCTGCAGTCCATGGGGTCGCTGGGAGTCAGACATAACTGAGCGACTTCACTTTCACTTTTCACTTTCACACATTGGAGGAGGAAATGGCAACCCAATCCATTGTTCTTGCCTGGAGAATCCCAGGGATAGGGGAGCCTTGTGGGCTGCCATCTATGGGATCGCACAGAGCTGGACATGACTGAAGTGACTTAGCAGCAGCAGAGTAGCTTTAGCACAATTTTAAAGGGCCTTAGGATTTTCAGAATGGTAAATGAGTAATTGGCTTCAATTCAAAACCACCAGCAACCTTAGCCCCCTAAAAAGAGACTCAGTCCTCCTCTGAAGCTTTGAAGTCAGACATTGACTTCCCTCTAGCTATGGAAGTCCTCTTCTTCCCATAGAAGTCTCATTTGCCAACAGGGAAATCTGTTGTTTATCTTAGCTACCTTCATTAATTATCTTAGCAGGGTTTTTTGGATGGATAACATGCTGCAACTTCTACATTAGCACTTGCCTCTTCACCTTGCAATTTTATGTTATGGAAACAGGTCCTTTCTTTAAACCTCATGAATCTACCTGTTAGCTTCAGATTTTTCTTCTGCAGCTTCTTTGTCTCTCTCAGCTTCCATAGAATTGAAAAGAGTGGAAACTTGCTCTGGATTATGTTTTGGCTTAATGGAATGTTGTGGCTCGTTTAGTCTCCTACTCAAACTCCTAAAATTTTCTCCATATCAGCAATAAGGCTGCTTTGCTTTCTTATCATTCATATGTTCACTAGAGTAGCACTTCTAAGTTTCTTTAAGAACTTTTCCTTTCCATTCATGGCTTGGCTAACTGGCTCAAGAGGCCTAGCTTTTGACCTATCTTGGCTTTCAACATGCCTTGGTCACTTAAGGTTAATCACCTCTAACTTCTGATTTAAAGAGAGAGACAAAAGACTTTCCTTTCACTTGAACACTAAGAAGCCATTGTGGGGTTATTAATTGGTGTATTTTCAAGATTTTTTTTTTTATCTCAGGGAATAGAGAGACCCAAGGAGAGTGAGAGAGAATGGCTGGTCAGTGGAGCAATCAGAACACATTATTGATTGTTTGCTGTCTTATATGAGTGTGATTTGTGGTAGACCCAAACAACTGCAATAGAACCATCTAAGATCACTGGTCACAGATGACCATAACAAATAAAATAATCTTAACAAAGTTGAAATATTAATAAGAATTATGAAAATATGACAACAACAAAATAAGCAAATGTTGTTGGAAAATTGGTGCCAATAGACTTGACACAGAGTTACCACAAATCTTTAATTTATAAAAGATTGTGTGGTTGTGTGCACCACAGATTTTTATTTATCTACTTTATACATTAACTCTGGCTGGATTATTTTTCAGCTTATAAGCTAATAGAGGTTGAGTACAACCTCATAACCTCTCCAAAAGGAAATAAAGTGAACTGCAATAAAATAAAGTATGCCTGTAGCTTCTTTACTGTACAAACTATGAAGCCTGTTTAAATTTGGAAAACTAGAGATGAGAAGCCTTTATTTAAACCAATCTATTGGCATAGTCCTTATTACACCATCATCTCCTTCCTAATGCATGTCATATAAACTTATGTCCATTACTGTTTTATTTTTAGATTAAAATTATTATTGAGATATACTGATATATTAATACTGATTTCAACTATACAACATAATGATCTGATCTATTGTATAATAAAAATAATTCAGCCAGAGTTAATGTATAAAGTAGATAAATAAAAATCCATATACTATTTTTAGAGTCACAATAAGAACTAATATACAAAAATGGACTGAATATATCAAATTTTCATGATATATTAGTTGTCTCTTTTGAAGGAGGGAGGTAGAATGGCAGGAATGAAGGAAAGAGCATAAAAATTATGTTCAATTATGTGTATAAGAATTTGTTAACAAAAATGTTCTGAGGCAAATATGAAAATCATAGGCATTATATGTTACTTTTGAGCCCAGGTGGTGCTAGTGGTAAAGAGGTAGATCCCCTTGTGGAAGGCATGGCAGTCCATTCCACTATTCTTGCCTGGAGAATGCCATAGACAGAGGAGCCTGAAGGGATACAGCTCATAGGGTTCCAAAGAGCTGGACACAACTAAAGCGACTTAGCAAGTACACACACATATAACTACTAATTACATTATCTTGTGCTTTTTAAAATATGTATGTCTAAGGATAATGGATTCCTGGATTGGGAAGATCCCCTGGAGAAGGAAATGGCAACCCACTCCAGTATTCTTGCCTAGAAAATTTCATGGACACAGGAGCCTGGCAGGTTACAGTCTATGGAGTCACAAGACTCCAAAGCAACTGAACAACTAAGCACACACATAGCACCAGGATAATGGAAATTATAATTTTTTCTTATACTGTTATGCCTAATAGAGTTTTTTTAATATAAATTTATTTCTATTAATTAGAGGCCAATTAAATATTGTATTGGATTTGCCATACATTGACATGAATCCGCCACGGGTGTACATGTGTTCCCCATCCTGAATCCCCCTCCCCATCCCATCCCTCTGGGCCATCCAATTTTGTTGTTCAGTTGCTAAGTCATGTTAGACTCTGCAACCCCATGGACTGTAGCACGCTAGGTTTCCGTCTTCCTCACCGTCTCTGGGAGTTTGCTCAGATTCATGTTTATTGAGTTGGTGATGCTATCTAACCACCTTTCAGTAAAAAAAAATAATTCATTTCAGTACATTCCCCAGGCCTTTAAACTAGCAAAAATTATCTAACAATTTTTAATGTTTTTAGATAGTTTTATGTCTCTGATTGTCAGATGCCCAGCACTAACTTCAAGTACTTCATTAGCTTTTATAAGTGTTTTTTGAGTTGAGACATTTTAAATGAATAACTTTTTAAAATAAGGTGTAGGTATGTCAAAAATCAATCCAAATCATACTCATTTCTCAAAAGAATACCTCCCTTTTGTTCTAAACTCTTTACATATACTATGTTCTTCACTGTGTGTGTGTATATATATATATATATTATATATATATATAATTCTTATCTCTAGGGAATACACTAATTAGACTTGATAGAGAGTAGATTCCTTGGGGACTACTAGAGAAAAGCTCATTAAATTTAATTATGGTGAAGATGGCAACAAGTTAAAAGGTGGGATTTTGTTTGTTTGTTTGCTTTTTATTTTTAACTGTAAACAGTATTCCAAGTTAGTAAATGTTTTCCCATGTTAGCACTACTCTAAAGAAACATACATTTTTCAACCACACACTATGACAAAATCCATTCAAGATGGCAGAGTAGAGGGACATGTGCTCATCTTCTCTTGTGAGAACTCCAAACTACAACTTGCTGCTGAACAACCGTCTCCTGGAAAATGTCAGATCCCACCAAAAAAAGATACCCCACATCCAAGGGCAAAGGAGAAGCCTCTGCAAGACAGGGCAAGGAGGGGCAAAATCGCATTTAGAATCAAACTCCTTACTTTCCAGAGACACTCAAAGGGCTGAAACAAACCTTGTGTGCTCCAGGACCCAGAGACCCCACCGAGACTGAGCCAGAACTGTGTTTGAATGTCTCTTGCAAAGGAATGGTCAGCAATGGCCTGCCACAGGGGCAGGGGCTCTGAGTACAGCAGACCTGAGTATGGCATAAGCCCTCTTGGAAGAGGTCACCATTAACTCCATCACAGAGCCACCAGAATTTACACAGGACTGGGGAAACAGATTCTTGGAGGGCACAAACAGAAACTTGTGCACACCAGGACCCAGGAGAAAGGAGCAATGATGCCACAAGAG
>SJYA01001607.1:306926-346142 GCA_006410615.1 Neotragus moschatus
GGCATGGCAGTCCATTCCACTATTCTTGCCTGGAGAATGCCATGGACAGAGGAGCCTGAAGGGATACAGCTCATAGGGTTCCAAAGAGCTGGACACAACTAAAGCGACTTAGCAAGTACACACACATATAACTACTAATTACATTATCTTGTGCTTTTTAAAATATGTATGTCTAAGGATAATGGATTCCTGGATTGGGAAGATCCCCTGGAGAAGGAAATGGCAACCCACTCCAGTATTCTTGCCTAGAAAATTTCATGGACACAGGAGCCTGGCAGGTTACAGTCTATGGAGTCACAAGACTCCAAAGCAACTGAGCAACTAAGCACACACATAGCACCAGGATAATGGAAATCATAATTTTTTCTTATACTGTTATGCCTAATAGAGTTTTTTTAATATAAATTTATTTCTATTAATTAGAGGCCAATTAAATATTGTATTGGATTTGCCATACATTGACATGAATCCGCCACGGGTGTACATGTGTTCCCCATCCTGAATCCCCCTCCCCATCCCATCCCTCTGGGCCATCCAATTTTGTTGTTCAGTTGCTAAGTCATGTTAGACTCTGCAACCCCATGGACTGTAGCACGCTAGGTTTCCGTCTTCCTCACCGTCTCTGGGAGTTTGCTCAGATTCATGTTTATTGAGTTGGTGATGCTATCTAACCACCTTTCAGTAAAAAAAAATAATTCATTTCAGTACATTCCCCAGGCCTTTAAACTAGCAAAAATTATCTAACAATTTTTAATGTTTTTAGATAGTTTTATGTCTCTGATTGTCAGATGCCCAGCACTAACTTCAAGTACTTCATTAGCTTTTATAAGTGTTTTTTGAGTTGAGACATTTTAAATGAATAACTTTTTAAAATAAGGTGTAGGTATGTCAAAAATCAATCCAAATCATACTCATTTCTCAAAAGAATACCTCCCTTTTGTTCTAAACTCTTTACATATACTATGTTCTTCACTGTGTGTGTGTATATATATATATATATTATATATATATATAATTCTTATCTCTAGGGAATACACTAATTAGACTTGATAGAGAGTAGATTCCTTGGGGACTACTAGAGAAAAGCTCATTAAATTTAATTATGGTGAAGATGGCAACAAGTTAAAAGGTGGGGNCTCAAAAGAATACCTCCCTTTTGTTCTAAACTCTTTACATATACTATGTTCTTCACTGTGTGTGTGTATATATATATATATATTATATATATATATAATTCTTATCTCTAGGGAATACACTAATTAGACTTGATAGAGAGTAGATTCCTTGGGGACTACTAGAGAAAAGCTCATTAAATTTAATTATGGTGAAGATGGCAACAAGTTAAAAGGTGGGATTTTGTTTGTTTGTTTGCTTTTTATTTTTAACTGTAAACAGTATTCCAAGTTAGTAAATGTTTTCCCATGTTAGCACTACTCTAAAGAAACATACATTTTTCAGCCACACACTATGACAAAATCCATTCAAGATGGCAGAGTAGAGGGACATGTGCTCATCTTCTCTTGTGAGAACTCCAAACTACAACTTGCTGCTGAACAACCGTCTCCTGGAAAATGTCAGATCCCACCAAAAAAAGATACCCCACATCCAAGGGCAAAGGAGAAGCCTCTGCAAGACAGGGCAAGGAGGGGCAAAATCGCATTTAGAATCAAACTCCTTACTTTCCAGAGACACTCAAAGGGCTGAAACAAACCTTGTGTGCTCCAGGACCCAGAGACCCCACCGAGACTGAGCCAGAACTGTGTTTGAATGTCTCTTGCAAAGGAATGGTCAGCAATGGCCTGCCACAGGGGCAGGGGCTCTGAGTACAGCAGACCTGAGTATGGCATAAGCCCTCTTGGAAGAGGTCACCATTAACTCCATCACAGAGCCACCAGAATTTACACAGGACTGGGGAAACAGATTCTTGGAGGGCACAAACAGAAACTTGTGCACACCAGGACCCAGGAGAAAGGAGCAATGATGCCACAAGAGACTGACCCAGACTTATTTGTGAGCGTCCAGTGGAAGTGTGGGTTGATGGTGGCCTGCTGCAAGTTCAGGGGCACTGAGTAGGACAGTGCATGCATGGAAATTTTGAAGGAGGTTGAAATTATCTTCATTACCTCCACCCTAGTTTGGTCTCAGGTGAAACAAGAAGGAAGGAACACAAACCTTCCCCATGAACAGAAAATTGAATTAAAGATTTACAAAAGAACTATACAGAAAAGATCTTCATGACCCAGATAACCATGATGGTGTGATCACTCACCTAGAGCCAGACATCCTGGAATGAGAAGTTAAGTGACCCTTAGGAAGCATCACTACAAACAAAGCTAGTGGAGGTGATGGAATTCCAGCTGAGCTATTCCAAATCCTAAAAGATGATGCTGCGGAAGTGTTGCACTCAATATGCCAGAAAATTTGGAAAACTCAGCAGTGACCACAGGAATGGAAAAGGTCAGTTTTAATTCCAGTCCCTAAGAAAGGCAATGCCAAAGAATGCTCAAACTATCACAAAATAACACTCATCTCATACACTAGCAAAGTAATGCTCAAAATTCTCCAAGCCAGGCTTCAACAGTATGTGAATTGTGAACTTCCAGATGTTCAAGCTGGATTTAGAAAAGGCAGAGGAAACCGAGATCAATTTGCCAACATTGTTGGATCATTGAAAAAGCAAGAGAGTTCCAGAAAAACATCTATTTCTGCTTTATTGACTATGCCAAAGCCTTTGACTGTGTGGATCACAGAACATTGTGAAAAATTCTTTAAGAGATGGGAATACCAGTCCCCTGACCTGCCTCCGGAGAAATCTTTATGCAGGTCAGGAAGCAACAGTTGGAACTGGACAGGGAGCAACAGATTGATTCCAAATCGGGAAAGGAGTATGTCAAGGCTGTATATTATCACCTTTCTTATTTAACTTATATGCAGTGTATATCATGACAAATGCTGGACTGCATGAAGCACAAGCTGGAATCAAAGTTGCCCGGAGAAATACCAATAAACTGATACACAGGTGACACCACCCTTATGCNAGTTCCAGAAAAACATCTATTTCTGCTTTATTGACTATGCCAAAGCCTTTGACTGTGTGGATCACAGAACATTGTGAAAAATTCTTTAAGAGATGGGAATACCAGTCCCCTGACCTGCCTCCGGAGAAATCTTTATGCAGGTCAGGAAGCAACAGTTGGAACTGGACAGGGAGCAACAGATTGATTCCAAATCGGGAAAGGAGTATGTCAAGGCTGTATATTATCACCTTTCTTATTTAACTTATATGCAGTGTATATCATGACAAATGCTGGACTGCATGGAGCACAAGCTGGAATCAAAGTTGCCCGGAGAAATACCAATAACCTGATACACAGGTGACACCACCCTTATGGTAGAAAGTGAAGAACTACTACTACTTTAGAAAACTAAGATCATGGCATCTGGTCCCATAACACTTTAGCTGCAATATACAAATGTTAAGCTTTTTCTATACTTTGGAGTAGGTTAAAAACAGACTCACAAAACCCCACTAAAATTATCATAAAACAGTTACATAATTGTGAATCAATAAGAGTAATAAAAAAGCAATTATTAATATAAGTAAATTACNTAGCTGCAATATACAAATGTTAAGCTTTTTCTATACTTTGGAGTAGGTTAAAAACAGACTCACAAAACCCCACTAAAATTATCATAAAACAGTTACATAATTGTGAATCAATAAGAGTAATAAAAAAGCAATTATTAATATAAGTAAATTACAATTACCTTCCAGAATGTCTTTGCACACAACAAATGGTTCTCTGAATGTCACTCTACTTGCTTGTAGACCCTCTTACTGAAGTGCTCAGTGTCATCTCCAGGAAGCCACCTCTGATCTCCAGGGTCCATGTATGATCGTGGTTTCATTTGCCCTCTCTGAGAACTTACTGTTTATGTCACTCACACAGCACTTAAAATATTCTACTGATAGTGTCTTGTCCCTCTAATATGCACTTCCAAGTGAGTGAAACTTCCTGAGGCCATGTATAGTATCTTTTACCTATCTAATATCAGCATAATACATAAACATTTATGACAGACAAGAAGCTCAAAAATCTGTTTTTGAAGATTATGTTGCTGATGTTGCCAATAGAAATAATTTATGTCTCTTCTGTTTCATAGTGTAGTGAAAGTTGCTCAGTTGTATGACTCTGCAACCCCAAGGACTGTAGTCCATGGAAGTCTCTAGGCCAGAATACTGGTGTTGTATAGCTGTTCCCTTCTCCCAGGGGTCTTCCCAACCCAGAGATCAAACCCTGGTCTCCCACATTACAGGCTGATTCTTTACCAGCTGAGCCACAAGAAGGAAAAAATTCAAGTAACAAAAGTTTTCAAGGCATAAGGAAATCCATTTGCATCATAGTAGAAAATTAGATAATTTGTTTAGTATTTTCAGACCTAGATACTCCTAGACACTGGTACATTTCCTATCATCTAGTCAGTCAGGCTACAGTCCATGGGGTCGCTAAGAGTCAGACACGACTGAGCAACTTCACTTTCACTTTTCACTTTCCTGCACTGGAGAAGGAAATGGCAACCCACTCCGGTGTTCTTGCCTGGAGAATCCCAGGGACGAGGGAGCCTGGTGGGCTGCCATCTATGGGGTCCCACAGAGTCGGACACGACTGAAGCGACTTAGCAGCAGCAGCAGCAGTCAGTCACCTACGTGTATGCAGTGTAGTTGTAAAACCAGCCCTGAAAAAAAATAGCTAGTTTCTCTGAGCGATTGTTGATTTTTCCTCTGGCATTCAGTCTGGTAATTAGACTAACACTTTAACCCATCTTTAAATTCTATGATAGCTTTGTGTAAGACACAAAGCTGGCATGTGTGAAACAAACATGTACTACTGGGTGGCATTTTACTATGTGACCTTATTTTTAATTATCAGGTATGCTGCTTGAAGTCACATATATTAATAGGTGAAGCACAGAAAACAAGTTGATAGATTGATATCTTAGTCCTGATATTAATGTATTTAAACACAAGTGAACTCATAAACAGTGTACAGAATAAATTTAAGTATTGATTACTTCCTTTGAAGGTCAATCCCCACTAATCACTCGAATCTCTTGCAAATTTACAAGGTTAATTTTTCCTAATTTAATAGCAAATCTTTCTTGTTATAAACAAGATTTAATTTAAAAAACTAAAATCTAGAAAAAGTTATAAATACAAACCAAAAATCTACCTCCCACAGAGAATCATTGTTAGTATGCTGGAGTACTTTACAGAAAATTCAAATCCTGCTGTAGAGGAGAATGTTTATTTCTTTGGACATTGGCAAATGATTTTTCTTTTGTGTGGAACATTCTTCCAAACATTCTTGGTCTGCTAAAATTCTATTTATCCTTCTTGTTTCATCCTAGACAACCCTTGAGGAAGTCCTGACAAATCAAAGTTGACTTTGACTCAACAAACTTTTCTCACCAAATTTTTATTCTGTTCTTTTAGTACCTTTTTGTTTTATCTCAATACATACACACACAATATCACATTTAAATTGTTTGATTCATTGTTTAACTCTATAGCTAGATAATAATCCTCATGAGGGCAAGAACAGTGCCTTGTACACAATTGTACTCCCAAAATAGGTGTATATCAAAATAGTAATAAATATTACATAAATGAAAGGCTGGACAAATAAATGGCCAGACTTAATACATAAATTCTGAGTATATTTGATAATGATTAAATATTGAGAACAATATTTTGAATAGTATATAATATTCTATCATATAAATGGGCCAATGTCTACTGAGAAATTCTTTTTCGTTATTGACCATTGATGTCATTTTGTTATGATATTTTAGATAACAATTCAGTGGTTGATTTTGTAATGTAATCTTAATCTCTGTTTCTGATGATTTATATATTCCTGTAGAATATATTCCTTCAAGTACAATATATTTAACCACTTGATACTACTGACAGATTACTTTTTTTTACAAGATTAATGACTAGTAATGTTAACAGTAGGTATGACCCCATGGACTGTAGCCCACCAGGCTCCTCTGTCCATGGAATTCTACAAACAAGTATACTAGAATGTGTAGCCATTCTCTTCTCCAGAGTATCTTCCTAACCCAGGGACTGAACCCTAGTCTCCTGCATTGCAGGCAGATTCTCTACCACCAGAGAAGACCTTATTTCTTATTATTTAATTATTTTATAGGTGACAGCCTCGGGTCCCATTTATAGTTATATGATGAAGGTTAAATATTCTGTTTATAGATTTGTCATTTATCTGTTATAATAATTTACATCTATTCATTTATTATAATTATTTCTATTTCTCATTTATAGATTGTCTGCCAATATCCTTGTTTCATTACTGAAGTGGCATTTTATTTGTGGAATTTTTTTATGTCCATATATTATGCTACACAATGTTGGAAACTAGAAGCTTCTGCAAGACCCAAGTAGCATACAGGCTAAAATAAACATAAGTTCATAGTTCATTTATTTTTAATGATGCACATATGAGGCCTCTAAATTACCAGGAAGCCATCTTTGTAGTCTCACATTTAGCCAAACCTGACATATTTTATTGGAATATATTGTTTAAAAATGAGTAATTATTAGTGAATGAATGAGTCAGTCAAGTAATTACAATGCATTTCCATCCATATTGTCATGCAGATAGTAGGAGTATAAGGTAATAAGAAAGCCAAATTTTGATGACAAGCAAGTGCTAAGAAATACATAGACTCTGGCCTTTGCCTATTTCTCTATGTTTTCTAGAAATATCCATATAAGGCATAACTGAAGTGACTTAGCAAGAATGCACACACACGGTGGGAGCATAGGCAATTATTGTAGGCAAAATCTTATTTTCTCTGAATTGTGTCAATTGCGTGTGTGCTAAGTTGCTTCAGTTGTGTCCATTGCGTCACAATGACAGCATGCCAGGTTTTCCCGTCTATCACCAAATCCCAGGACTTACTCAGACTCAAGTCCATTGAGTCAGTGATGCCATCCAACTGTCTCATCCTCTGCTGTCCCCTTCTCCTCCCACCTTCAATCTTTCCCAGAATTAGGAAACAGAATTAGGAAACTCATTTCAAATGAGTCAGTTCTTCCCATCAGGTGGCCAAAGAATTGGAGTTTCAGCTTCAGCACCAGTACTTCCAATGAATATTCAGGACTGATTTCCCTTAGGATTGACTGGTTGGATCCCCTTGAAATCCAAGGGTCTCTCATGAGCCTTCTCCAACACCACAGTTCAAAAACATCAATTCTTCGGCACTCAGCTTTCTTTATGGTCCAACTCTCACAACTGTACATGATTATTGGAAAAAATCATAGCTTTGACTAGACAGACCTTTGTTGGCAAAGTAATATGCTCTATTAACCACTATATAAGGTTAGTCAACTCCTCAACTCCACTAATGCCCAGTTTCATCATCTATACTATTAAGATATTGGACTAGATATCTCTTTCTTGCTAATACTTTATTACTGTGCATCACATGCAATAATTTTAACTCTTAAAGCAAATTTGACAGAAACGCTTTTTAAACGCTTATGTGGAAGTTTACTTTTTTTCTACATTTGCTACTCTGCATTGTTGAAACCATCTTTGTTCTCTCCAGTATAGAATGTGCTCAGTGGCTTCAGTCATGTCTGACTCTTTGCAACCTATGGACTGTAGCCCGCTGGATCCTCTGTCCATGGGATTCTCCAGGCAAGAATACCTAAGTGGATTGCCATGCCCTCCTCCAGGGGATCTTCCTGACCCAGGAATTGAACCCGTATCCCTGGTGTCTCCTGCATTGCAGGCAGATTCTTTACCCACTGAGCCACCTGGGAAGCCCTGTATAGAATATGCCGTTTAAAAATATGAGTAACCAAGCTGATGTTGTGTTGATTTTTTTCCAAAGATTTTATAATCTACCTTGTACTGTGCTGTAACCTAATTGTGTAGGCTGTAAGGTGTAGAACTCTATACACATGATCAGGAGCTGTGTCCCTGGATTCTTTCAGAGAACAGAGATTAGTACAAAGTTAAGATGATTAAGTTGTGTATCATTAGGGATCAGCTGAGTAACAACATTTCCATGAAGTTTGATATGTGCCCAAGTGGAGAAAAACAAAAGATCTAAAGAGATAGAAAAGGAATTGACCAGTATTCTTTTAGCACTAGAAACAAAGGTACTGGACAAAGTTCACTCACCTACTGCATACCTGTACTTGCCACCTAATCATTCCTAATATATTTTGTTTTCCCAAAGAAAATTTTTATCCTAAAAATTTCAGTTTTTCTTTCAGGAAATAGTAGGGATGGAGCTTAAGGTGTTCTGACTATACTCATGCAATCATTATTCAACAGTATACTGTCCTGCAGAAATCAGTGAGAGACGCCAGAGAGGGTTACAATATCTCTTATTGTAGGATACAGCACACAACCCTTTTGAAAAGAGCTTATCAGGCTACTCAGCAGCTTTGCTGATCCAAATGTAAACTATGTATTCTTCCTGGAGAAGGCAGTAAAAGGCATTGGTATGCAAAAATGCTGAGCAAACAGTGAACAGAGGACTTCAGTAAGATACAAGGTCGTATGTCATTCTGGTAAGAAAAAAAAAGGATGCTATCTACTGGTGAGCTTTAAAGATCCCAGGATACTTCTACCAGGATGGAACTGTTAATCTATGCATTCTGGCAATATTCCAGTTTGGGTAATTATCTTCTGTCTCCTTAAATCTCTTTTTCTTTTTCATTTACATTGAAAATCTCCCACTTTCTGTCCCAAATAGATTAGACAATCATTCACTTCTAAAGGAATTTTATAAGAATGCAAATGTAAAATGCCAAATAATGTGTGCACTTAAAATACTATTGCCTTGATCTTTACTATTATTAATTTATAGGCTGTTATCTGCTAGAATATTTTGTTGTCCTTGGGTATTATTTTACTTTGTAGCTTTCTTTCAGATTATCTTATAATCATATAATATAAACTTCAATTATATTTCCTAGGCTAAATAAATTCATTTTGCCTTTGGTTATATTATATTTTGATTTTAATAGCATACATTTACTTATATCACACATAATATCAACCATGTTCTTAAGAATATCTTTCGTTGGCAGACATTTTTTTTCTTAAGTTCCCCTCAAAGATCGGAATCTTTTTTAAAAAAATCAATCATCTAGCCTTTTTCATCTCCCATTCACTCTTCAAATCAATCTCAGAAAAAGCCAAACCATACCCTGTGACATTTCAGAGCTTTGCCAGTCTGCATTTATAAGGTTAGGAAAAGCCTAATATAAAAANTTCGTTGGCAGACATTTTTTTTCTTAAGTTCCCCTCAAAGATCGGAATCTTTTTTAAAAAAATCAATCATCTAGCCTTTTTCATCTCCCATTCACTCTTCAAATCAATCTCAGAAAAAGCCAAACCATACCCTGTGACATTTCAGAGCTTTACCAGTCTGCATTTATAAGGTTAGGAAAAGCCTAATATAAAAAATAATGCATGAAACTGGGGGCTATCCTGTTATACAATTGGAAAGGCAAAGAGAAGGCTCAGTCTCTCCAACTTACTAGCTAAATGTGCCTTCATAACCTTAAAGTTTTATTACTGTTAAAAATACAAAAACCCAGAAGGGTCAAATAAAACTGTAAATAATTGCGCATATGTAGGATTAAGTAAATTCCCTATCTTTTCCTGAAAGCAATTTTGATAGAGTGGCCAGGGAAACTGTAATGAAAATTGAGATACTTGGGAGTAGGATGAGACAAAGGATGATTAGTGCCGGCAAAAGAAAACAAAAAAAAAAGATCAAAGATCTACTTCATCCTCTTTTATCTGGGACTGACTCAGTTTAATTTTTTATTCTTCTTTTTATTTAAGTGACTGAGCTCCCTACTACATAATGCCTATTGCAAATTCACTGGATATTTTTTATTATGTTCCTAATGATATTTCTGCATAAAACAAGACAATATAAAAATATCTTGAACTTTCTTAAGTTGAGTGAGGGCTATACCAGGTTTTTTTATCCTGCTAAAGACTTTCTCTAACATAATCTTAAAATAGTCCTTTGAAATTGCTGATAGATCCGTAGGAGTTTAATGCATGTATTTGAGAGGAAAAATTAACCATGTACAGTGTACAAAGAGCATTCTGATTGAAAGGTGCTATATAAACGAGAGATATTTCTTCATATTCTGTTCACACCAGAAAACATTTTTTGAAAACTGACCATGGTATGTCTATAGATAGAAGTTACTTAAATTTTAATAAATGTGATTCAGATTCATGTAGGACTACAGACTGGATCTTAAATCTGATTCCTCCTTGAGCTATTAAATTAATCAATCAAACAATATATAATGATATCAGAAAAAAATTAGCTTTGTTCTGAGATTTTTTAGGTGAGAATCTGCTTCTTAAAACTTACTGTAGATTGACTGAGTTCAGCTGAAAAAAAATACCTAATTCCATCAAATGGCTTTATAATTTTTTCCCTGACTTAGATTGTGATACTCACATTGAAATGAAGTCACTCAGTCGGGTCCGACTCTTTGCGACCCCATGGACTGTAGCCTCCCAGGCTTCTCCGTACATGGGATTTTCCAGGCAAGAGTATTAGAGTGGGTTGCCATTTCCTTCTCCAGTGGATCTTCCTAACCCATGGATCAAACCCTGATCTACAGCATTGCAGGCAGACGCATTACCCTCTGAGCCACCAGGGAAGCTGATACTCACATTAGCTCAATGTAAAACAGAACATCTACATAAACCATGAAATGTCCCCACACCTGAAACTGATTTAGTCTGATGGATTTTTTTTGTTCTTGTTAACTTGGCAGTAAGATTTAATGCTGTTCATGGGGTTCTCAAGGCAAGAATACTGAAGTAGTTTGCCATTCCCTTCTCCAGTGGACCACTTCAGTATTCTTGCCTTGAGAACCCCGTGAACACAATGAAAAGGCAAAAAGATACAACACTGAAAGATGAACTCTCCAGGTCAGTAGGTGCCAATATGCTATTGAAGATCAGTGGAGAAATAACTCCAGAAAGAATGAAAAGAGAGTCAAAGCAAAAACAACACCCAGTTGTGGATGTGACTGGTGATGGAAGGAAGTCTGATGCTATAAAAAGCAATATTGCATAGGAACCTGGAATGTTAGGTCCATGAATCAAGGTAAATTGGAAGTGGTCAAACAAGAGATGGCAAGAGTGAACAGTGACATTTTAGGAATCTGTGAACTAAAATGGACTGGAATGGATGAATTTAATTCAGGTGACCATTATATCTACTACTGTGGGCNGGAATTCCATCACCTCCACTAGCTTTGTTTGTAGTGATGCTTTCTAAGGCCCACTTGACTTCGGATTCCAGGGATGTCTGGCTCTAGGTGAGTGATAATATCATCATGATTATCTGGGTCATGAAGATCTTTTTTGTATAGTTTTTTGTATTCTCTTACGTCTTAGGTTAGATTAATACCAGTTGGCATCACTATCTGTTTTTTGTGGGGTTTTTTCCTTGTCTTTATGTCATTGACTCTATTCAGTGGACAAGTGTGTTTTACCTCACATGTGTCTGTTATGTCTAAAGTGCTTAAATCTAGTTTTACTTTTTATCATTTCCCATTAACTCTAATTTTGAAGAATTAGTTTATTTTCTCTATTAAGCCTTGAGAAAGAGGAAGCAGGTATACTGGGAATAGGAAGTGACTTCATTTGAACAAGGTTGCCAACCAAATGGCAGCAATGGATGTTAATGTTAAATCATTGAAAGGATTAGTCTTCAGTTTTGGCACTTATAAATAGATTATTAAAACAACCGCAAATGAAAGCATTAGTCATGTTCTGTTTGCTTGAAATTGTGAAATGACTTTAAAGCAGTATTATTCATTTTTGCCGAGCACTAGCAGTTTTTGTAGTTAATAGTTCTTATTTTTTAATAGTTTCTTCAGATAGTTTCTTCAGTTTTTTTCTAAACTGAAGATTGTGTTCTGAGGCCTCAGTTTTCAAATATACTACTTATTTTGCTTTCTTAACCTGGATCCCTCCTTTAAGGTAGAAAAATTGATACTCCCCTTTCTGATTTTGCTCCGATTATATGATCAGAAGGATGCACTGTCAGTTGTAGCCTTTCTGACTCATTCTGATGGAAGGTACTGCTGCCTGTCCAAGCCACGCTTCTCTCATTTGTATTCTTCTTCTCATCCCCAAATATTAGTTTATTTTATAGCAACCAACTTATGTATAAGCAATATCAGATGAAAATTTTAAATTTTTTCTAGATAACTTGAAGTTGCAAAAGTTGTGTGTTGGCTTTTTCCTTGTCCCACCTCTTTTTTGAGGTATTTGAATATGTCTCACACAAGATTTAAACTGTCTGCACACATTGAAACTGATGAAGATTTGAAGTACTTTAGATTTTTCTAGAGTAATATGAGTATTTCAGTTTGACATCTGGAAAAGCTTGAAATATTTAGAAATCACCTGAAATTCCCGGCTCCCTTTTTATCCTTACTGACAGATTCTTCTATAATAACTGCAATAGACCTGTAGAACATTTATGAAAGGCCTCTTANGAAAATTTTAAATTTTTTCTAGATAACTTGAAGTTGCAAAAGTTGTGTGTTGGCTTTTTCCTTGTCCCACCTCTTTTTTGAGGTATTTGAATATGTCTCACACAAGATTTAAACTGTCTGCACACATTGAAACTGATGAAGATTTGAAGTACTTTAGATTTTTCTAGAGTAATATGAGTATTTCAGTTTGACATCTGGAAAAGCTTGAAATATTTAGAAATCACCTGAAATTCCCGGCTCCCTTTTTATCCTTACTGACAGATTCTTCTATAATAACTGCAATAGACCTGTAGAACATTTATGAAAGGCCTCTTAGACTTTTCCATGTAATGACTGTATCACCCTCCATGAATATTTCCCCGTTCACCAAATTCTTATTGTGGCTACAGTAAGACTGCAGTTGTTTAACTCATTATTTCTAATTAACCTGTGTTTGAATTTCCATAGTAGTGAATCTCTATAATATGACTCATTCCCTTAAAATACAAGTGATCTTGTGGAAATAGAATTGGGTTCAGAGGTCATAACACGAGGCTTTTGGTCCTAAATCTGCAATTTAGTGACTGATGTCCTGGAAGGAACCACTCAAGCTCCATTATTTTTATGGCCATGTTAACACTGGCAATAAACCTAGGGGGATATTTTGAAAAGACATTAAATGCTATTTTATAAGTTCTTCTGAATCAGTGTTTTAATTAGTCCAGACTATTAATGGTTTTTGCTGCTTTTATTGCTTCCCATTTTCCTTTGTAACCTTTTGAAATGTGAGACAAACATGTTTCACTTGGTGTCTTGTGTAATTGTTGTAAGATGCTTTTCCTGACTGCTGTGATAGAGGAGGAAGGAAGGATCTGCCCTTTCATAATTTGTCTGTATTCTATTGGTATTTTCAACAGTTTCAATGGTATTCAGTTTCCTTTGCTAACACAAGTTTCAAGATTTAAAACAAGGCTTAAGATGCGATTCTGCAATGTGTTGCCCTGTGGAATGTACGCAGCTCTCTGCGATGGGGAACCCACATGGTGGTTTGGCTGTATGCTTGTTCTGTTAAAATATGGGCAAGTCAGTCTGTCTTTTCCCCCTGAAAATATCTGTATTTGGAAGAAGGAAAAAGCACTGACACAGTTTCTTGTTATGGACAAAACTATATATAGTGACTTAGAAGCTTTACTTATTTTTATGCCAGTACAATGAGTTGTAAATTCAGCAGAATGCTTTTATTGGAGAAGAGTATTTGGAATGACTTTAGTAATCACTAGTCTGCTTATATAAATTCAGTTTATTCTCAAAGATGTCACCAGGATGTTGATGGAAAATCAAACCACAAAGTAGAATTCTGCTTCTTCTATCTTGTTTTTGAAAGGCATGGCTTACGTAGGGTAGGTGGAATCTTTTCAGAACTGTAATGTTCTAGAGATCTGTGTATAAGTTGGTCTTTAGGCATCTTCTTCTTTTAACGTGAAACAGCAGAAAATCAGGTAGGTTCTAATACTGACGTTGACAAGTTTTACATGCATACTGTCTCTAAATGTTACACTCTACATTTAAAAAATACAGCAGAACAGAGCATTTTAAGTGAGTTTAAAGCTCGTGGTGTGCATGTACACCCATGGCGGATTCATGTCACTGTATGGCAAAACCAATAGTATTGTAAAGTAAAATAAAATAAAAATAAAATAAAAAAATAAAGCTCTTGGTGTGGAAATAGAGATATAAAAAATCTCAGGAGATTTTTAAATTAAACTTTTGCTATTAAAAAAATTAGACTGAAAAGTGATTTATTAGTTATTTAATTCAGACATTTTGGAAGAAACTACATACTAATTATGCTGTCAGCAAGGTCAGTAAGACATGTTTTAATTTGGGGGATTTATCCTCTAGAATAGGGGTGTCTGTTTTTGTAAATAAATAGATCATGCATCTGGTCCCATCACTTTATGGAAAAGAGGTAGGGAAACAGTGGAAACAGTGTCAGACTTTATTTTTGGGGGCTCCAAAATCACTGCAGATGGTGATTGCAGCCATGAAATTAGAAGACGCTTACTCCTTGGAAGGAAAGTTATGACCAACCTAGATAGAATATTCAAAAGCAGAGACATTACTTTGCCAACGAGGTCCGTCTAGTCAAGGCTGTGGTTTTTCCAGTGGTCATGTATGGATGTGAGAGTTGGACTGTGAAGAAAACTGAGCGCCAAAGAATTGATGCTTTTGAACTGTGGTGTTGGAGAAGACGCTTGAGAGTCCTTTGGACTGTAAGGAGATCCAACCAGTCCATTCTGAAGGAGATCAGTCCTGGTGTTCATTAGAAGGACTGATGCTGAGGCTGAAACTCCAATACTTTGGCCACCTCATGTGAAGAGTTGACTCACTGGAAAAGACTCTGATGCTGGGAAGGATTGGGGGGAGAAGGGGACGACAGAGGATGAGATGGCTGGATGGCATCACTGACTCGATGGATATGAGTTTGAGAGAACTCCAGGAGTTGGTGATGGACAGGAAGGCCTGGCGTGCTGCGATTCATGGGATCGCAAAGAGTCAGACACAACTGAGTGACTGAACTGAACTGAACTGAGATCATGGTCAAGAAATTTATGTAATAATTATTTAGAAATGCAGTAAATTTATTATTTAAATCAAATAAGACAAATTAATTTTGAGCAAGGGCTACATGGACATGTTTGTATCAAGGCCTACATAGATTCATTTTGAGCAAAAGCTGTATGATCAGATTAACAAACTTTTGAAGTTCTTTAAAAGTGTTAATATTTTGGTGGATGAGATAAAATGATTTCAGTGTGAATGGTATTGGCTTGTTTAGGAACCACATATGAATACATATGTGATTGTGATGAGATGGAAATTGGGAAAAGTGAAGAGGAAAAAGAAACTAAAAAGACTCTTTTGAAAAAGGAACTAAAGAGCCTCTTGATGAGGGTGAAGGAAGAGAATGAAAAAGCCACCTTAAAACTCAGTATTCAAAAAACTGAGATCATGGCATCCAGCCCCAATATTTTATGGCAAATAGAAAGAGAAAAAGTGGAAGTAGTGACAGATTTTCTCTTCTTGGGCTCTAAAATTACTACAGATAGTGACTGCAGCCATGAAATTAGAAGACAATTACTTCTTGGCAAGAAAGCTATGACAAACCTAGACAGTGTGTTAATAAGCAAAGACATCACTTTGGTGATAAAGGTTCATATAGTCCAGGCTATGACTTTCCAGTAGTCATGTACAGATGTGAGTGTTGGTCCATAAAGAAAGCATAGTACTAAAGAATTGATGCTTTCAAGCTGTGGTGCTGGAGAAGACTCTTGAGAGTCCTTGGACAACAAGGAGATCGAACCAGTCAATCTTAAAGGAAATCGATTCTGAATATTCATTGGAAGGACTGATGCTAAAGCTGCAGCGCCAATAATTTGGCCACCTAATGCAAAGAGCTGACTCGTTAGAAAAGAGCCTGATGCTGGGAAAAGTTGAGGGCAAGAGGAGGAGGAGGTGACAGAAGATGAGATGGTTGGATGGCATCACTGACTCAATACACGTGAGTTTGAGCGAACTCCAGGGAATAGTGAAGGACAGGGAAGCCTGGCATGGTGCAGTCCATGGGGGTCTGGAAGAGTCAGACACGACTTGGCAACTGAATAACAACAACAAAAAGAGAAAAAGATTAAAATGTATATTTTAAAAATAAAATAAAAATTATGAAAAAAGAAAATTGATCATTTAAGTTTTTTTGAGGGTTTCTGTACCTGAAAGATTGTTTCACTTTCTGTACAAAATGGGATGCTGCCCATTTAACTCATCATCATTCATAGGATAAGAGACAGACTAGGGAAAAAAGGAGTCCTGGAAAAGGTGCTGACTGGGAGTCAGGAAAATAGCATACAGTCTCAGTACAACCTGTGACTTTGAACATGGTGCTTCACCACTTTCTTCTTTCTGTAGGGACTGCTGCTAAGTCAGTNCTTTCTGTACAAAATGGGATGCTGCCCATTTAACTCATCATCATTCATAGGATAAGAGACAGACTAGGGAAAAAAGGAGTCCTGGAAAAGGTGCTGACTGGGAGTCAGGAAAATAGCATACAGTCTCAGTACAACCTGTGACTTTGAACATGGTGCTTCACCACTTTCTTCTTTCTGTAGGGACTGCTGCTAAGTCAGTTCAGTCGTGTCCGACTCTGTGCGACCCCATAGACAGCAGCCCACCAGGCTCCACTGTCCCTGGGATTCTCCAGGCAAGAACACTGAAGTGGGTTGCCATTTTCTTCTCCAGTGCAGGAAAGTGAAAATTGAAAGTAAAGGCGCTCAGTCATGTTCGACTCTTCGCAACCCCGTCGACTGCGGCCTACCAGGCTCCTCCCTCCGTGGGAGTTTCCAGCCAAGAGTACTGGATTGGGGTGCCATTGGACTGTACCTATTATAAATGTATTTGGATACAAGCAATCGAGAGCCAGATACACACTGGCTATAAGCAAATGCAAGTTTATTTTTCTTACCTAGAAAGAATGTCCTCAAATATCTAAAAGCTAATGCATTGGCTCAAAAGTGTCTGTAGTACACCAGCAGAAAACAGAATTGTGATTAACTTTCACCATATTTGATCTAATGCCTGGCCAGATGGGTACATTGTCTGCCCTTACAAATGTCAAAGAAAGAACCGTGGCTTTTAAATGGCCAATTAACATTGTCAACCACAAGGATCCAGTAGACCCTGACCTGGGGATTGTAAATAAGAGATACCCAGCCAGAGTTATTCGCACTCAAAGTTAAGGGCACAGGCCTCCCAGTCTATAGGCATCTGATACCCACTGAAATGAGGGGGTGCCAAACAGCAAGTCAAAGGGAACATTGCTTCACAAGACTGCTCTCATTTCAAAACGGGGCACAAGTTTAGAGGTCTCTAGGACCATCTCATTTCAGACCAGCTGGCTACAAATTCAGAGTCCCCACCGATTCCCGTGGGTTCAGAAATTCACTAGAGTAACTTAGAATTCAAATAAGTGCTATAGATAAAATTACCATTTTATTACAGTAAAAGGATATAAACTAAAACCAGACAAAGGAAGAAACATAAGGCAAAGTCGGGGAGGGGACCAAACCCAGGGTTCTACTCATCTTCCCTGATGGAGTATTGGAAGCTCTTTCCTCCTACTTACTCTGTGAGACTTCATAACCCAACAACTCATAGTATTGCCAATCAGGAAAGCTTACTTCGGACTTGGTGCCTGGAGTTTTTGTTGAGGTTCAATCTTATACTGCCACACATGGTAACTTTTAGTCTCTAACCCCTCCTGGAGATTATGGATAATACTTTTAGATTCTAATTCCTCCAGAGGGAGAGATTGTGATTCCTAAGCCCAGTGTATCATATTGTTAGACTATCTGGTGACCAAAGCCCACAGATGCTCCTGTCAGGCAGAGATAGCTTCCCAGTAGCAAAGGGTAAGGGAAGGACCCCTCCTGGGTTAAAGTTAATCCTTCATTATTGTTCAATCACTAAATCATGTCTGACTCTTTTGCGACGTCATGGACTGCAGCCCACTAGGCTCCTCTGTACATGGGATTTCTCAGGCAAGAATATGGCGTGAGTTGTCACTTCCTTCTCCAGGGGGGTCTTCCTGACCCAGGGATCAAACCCATGTCTCCTGCATTGGCAGGCAGATTCTTTAGTGCTGAGCCACCAGGGAAGCCAAATCCTTCACTACACAGGGGGGGTTGACATGAAGGTCTGGCGCAGCTCTCATGTATAATTCTGACATTCAGATACTTCACCAATTTATAGAGTTAGATCCCTGCTTAATTTAGAACAGCCCTCTCCATGACACTGCTATAATTTTTTTTTTGACCTTGAACTTTTTCTACCACTCGCATCTTCCCCTGTGGTGCAGTCAAGCATCTTCCAATACCACCAGCCTAGAGGAGTGTAAAGCATTCTTAGCACCAGAAAACAGTGGTCATTTTGCCAGAGCATTTCTGCACTGGGCCATGCCTGCTAAAGGTGAAGATGCATCCTCCTTCATCTGGCCAGGCCCCAGCATTCAGCATTAGTCCTGGACTCTGGGACTGAGGCTCCATGAACTGAGCGCACAGGCTGCTGGAAATGATCTCTCACTAACCCAGACAGCTGGGCTGTCGCTGGGCTGGCTCTTGTCAGTGCCGTCCAGCGTTGCTCTGCCTCAGATGTCATCCTGCTCTTGATGCTCTTTTCTTGCTATTACAAAAACCTCCACCTGGGGAGCTGCCAGATGTCTTACCAGACTAGTCAGTGGTCATTCTGTTTGCCACGTAACTGTCCTGTCTGGTCCATCGACACATTAAAATCTTTGTCAGATCCCTAAGTAGGAAGAAGAGAGACCTCTGGTTCTCTACATTATTTTCTTGTGATTCCTACAAACAAACAAACTGAGACCTAAAGAATTAGGTGATTGGGTCAAAGCCCCAGAGGTGGTGAGTGGCCACAGCAGAAGAGGAGTCAGAGTACTGTGACTTCTCTGCCAGCTTTCCCTAGGCTGCCTGCCAAGAAGAGTTGAATCCAGCCATCTTTGCTGGGTGAAATTTTCTGCTAGCAGGGCCTCGTGAAGCGTCAAATCAACAACCTCTACCTGACAGTTTTCACTGGCTGTGTGCACCAGGGTCAAAAATCCCTGAGGAAGGAGACCTCTCTCTTCGTGACTCTGGATCTGTAAACCTTTCTCTAGATCAGTGATCTAATTTAATCTTTTAAGTGTTAAACTCTTGAACCCTTTCCATTTTATGAAGTTACTGAGTCCAGGTCTCTCCGTCTGCTTTTACCCATGATGGAATTATAGTTTTTGATCAGTTAAAGGGGCTAGCTCTCATCTTACAGCTGAGAAAAGGAAGTGGAGAGAGAGAGACAGCAACTGTACCTCGTTAGTGAGAGAGCCGGAGTGAGAGCCCAGATCCCCTTTCTCTCTGCCCACTGTATTCTAGGGGCATGTTTTTAATCCTCTGCCTAGGGAAGGAGAAAGACAACAGAAATCAAGCTTAGCAGAGACTCTGCATCCCTCCTATGCCCACCAGCAACCCAATATTCATTCTTCTTTTTTCACTCTAACAAATGCTTAAAGACTCCAGTTCCAAGAAACCTATGACCACATGACTAAGTTCTGAAAATGAGAAGTAAATAGAATTCGAGTGTCTTTTTAATTGGAGCAGGCCCTTTTTGGTCCTTTCCTCCTTTCTGTTACCTGTAACGTAGATGTATGATTGACGCTGTAACAGCCATTAGTGTCGTGGGAAATAGCATCAGACAGGAAGAAGCTGGGGTCTGACACTGAGAAGGTGCCATACCTTGTGTGTGTGTGTGTGTGTGTGTGTTTGTGTATGTGTGTGTGTGCGAGAGAGAGAGAGAAATTTTCATCTTAAATCTGAAACTGAATTTTTGAAAGTCACTCAGTTGTATCCGACTCTTTGTGACCCATGGGCTGTAAAGTCCATGAAATCCTCCAGGCCAGAATACTGGAGTGGGAAGCCTTTCCCTTCTCCATGGGACCTTCTCAATCCAGGGATCAAATCAAGGTCACCCGCATTGCAGGCGGATTCTTTACCACCTGAGACATAAGGAANATTTTCATCTTAAATCTGAAACTGAATTTTTGAAAGTCACTCAGTTGTATCCGACTCTTTGTGACCCATGCGCTGTAAAGTCCATGAAATCCTCCAGGCCAGAATACTGGAGTGGGAAGCCTTTCCCTTCTCCATGGGATCTTCTCAATCCAGGGATCAAATCAAGGTCACCGGCATTGCAGGCGGATTCTTTACCAGCTGAGACATAAGGGAAGCCCAAGAATACTGGAGTGGGTAGCCTATCCCTTCTCCAGTGGATCTTCCTGACCCAGGGATTGAACCGGGGTCTCCTGCATTGCAGGCAGATTCTTTACCAACTGAGCCATCAGGGAAGCGAATCTGAAATTAACTTACTCTTATTTGGGTTTTCTGTTACACAGAGCCAAACCTATCCAACTAAATTTCTAGGACTAAGGTAAATCTAAAAGGCAAGGTAGATTTGAAACTTGAATGGGCTTTATTATTATTATCATTAATATTTGTCTTTTGTTTCCTAAGTAACATTTAGTATTTCCTGTTCAGAAACATATTTCATCCAGTTCAGTNAGCCATCAGGGAAGCGAATCTGAAATTAACTTACTCTTATTTGGGTTTTCTGTTACACAGAGCCAAACCTGTCTAACTAAATTTCTAGGATTAAGGTAAATCTAAAAGGCAAGGTAGATTTAAAACTTGAATGGGTTTTGTTATTATTATCGTTAATATTTGTCTTTTGTTTCCTAAGTAACATTTAGTGTCTCCTGTTCAGAAACATATTTCATCCAGTTCAGTCCCACCTCTCATTTTGTATTATTCATCATCTACAACCCATGTTCACACTGAATAATTTATGATTTTGTATTAGTATTTATTTCCCAAAGGTATAAATCCACCAATGTTGTAATCTCCTTGATTTCAAGATCCAACTGCTTCTTAGAGTTATTGATAGTTTCTAACTCAACACTACGGCATAAGCCTGTCAGTAAGTATTTAAAGCATTGTATTGTTCAGTCCTTAAGTCATGTCCAAATCTTTGTGACCCCATGGACTGCAGCTTGCCAGGCTTTCCTGCCCTTCAGAGAGTTGTATTAAATGAATCAGTAATGCTTGTTATCAATGTAAGTTATTCATAGTAGTTAAAACCAGTCATGTGTGTGTATGTGTAAGTACGTGCTGCTCACGAAGTTGACACAGATTATTAAATATCCCTATTTTACATAGAAGGAAAGAGAATCAGAGAAGTTCATAATCTGCAAATAGCTTCCCTAGGATGCTCTGAAAGAGAGCTAGAAGCAAACCCCAGCATTTATGACACTGAGATTTTCCCACTGCACCCTGCTGCCTTAAATTTACAAATAAGTGGTTTTATGTATTCTCAGATGGGGTCCCTACTATCTGGATCTAAACATTAAAAACACTAATGTGGTCACTCCTTCATATTAGCAAATAACCATCCCCTCCCCTTACTGTGTTTCACTCTCAGCTTCATCCCTAGAGATGGTGGCAAAGTGAGTTAGCCAAACACAGCACACATGCTTCCCCCACCCCTGGCATGAAGCTGTCACGAGAAAGTGATGACCAGCTTCTCTCCTCCCCTGTGATACCATCCATGCTCACACTTGCGGTCCACTTACAGTAGACATTAATGCCAGTGACTGTGTTATATAGTCAGAGATTGTGAATCTAGGTGATTTGAAAACCTTATAGAAATGTGCTTCTTCTCCCTACCTAATTATAGCCTCATATATTATTAGCATTAAAGCTCATAATTTCATTTTTTTTGTTGTAGTGTTTTTATTAAGCTATTTCAGAACAGAAGTGGTTCCAAAGGAAAAATATCTGAAAAATACTCTTCAGTCCTCCTCATCTTTGTGCTGATGAATGATCTATCAGAACTTCCTTCCCATTGGATACGTTTTCAATAGTTTTTAAGGTTTTGGGTTTCCAAGTCTCAATTTTCAACTCTAGTCTTGGATTATCTATAGTAGTGTTTTCTTCTTTGTTATGAATCTACATCTCTTACCATCTACTCAAAATTAATCATAGCAGATGGTTCTAATCTCGAAAGTAAATATCCCATGTCTTTGTATTACTATCCATGGAGGAAGTGGGAGAAAGCAGACGAAATAGGCAAGATAATTTCAGATAATGCAGTAATTTTGTGCAGGGCATACACTTTCTGAAAAAAAAATTATTGACTACATTTATTATCCTTATATGAAAGTCTGAGTACTGAAGGAAAGGGAAGAGTCATAGAGTTCAAAGCATACATACTGAATTTTGTGACCTGAAATGCAGTATGTCTCTGGAAACTTACTTTTCTTTTAATAGTAGACAGTGCCAGTATGATCAAGAACACAAAACCAGTTCCAAGTGTTCTTGTACAGTCATCGGGATGGTATTTCAAACCCAAAAAGCTGAGGCAGTCATATATTATCAGTGTGGAAGAGTAGAAATTGCATGGTTACCTCCTGAAGTTTGAAAAGCTGAAGCTATTTTTCGTTATCCTGAAGTCTTGATGTCTTTGGTCACAGAGTGAGAAGATATGATGTTGTTGAATTTAGGGGTTACTGACTCCTCACCAGACCCTACCAAGTTGCGCCCTGGTGACCTATTGTGGCAGACAATCGCAACATCTTCGTGACTTATCGCCTGACCCTCTCTCACCTCTGTTGTAGTCCAGTGAGGACTGGTGCGGGGTTCAGCTCTACAGTTGAACAGGAACCCACGTATCTTTGATCTAGTGACCCTACCATTGCCCATGGTGTATAGAGCTCTTCTAATGCTTCAGGAAAAGAAGACATGGAGAACGTGGAAGATTGTACAGGGAGTTTATAGCCTAGACGCACACGTGGATTATCTGTTTCTGTCCACCTGCCCCTTTGCCAGACTTTAGTCATAGCATACACCTAACTATAAGGAAGGCTCGAAAATGTGCTCTACTTGTGAGCCCAGGAGGAAAGAAAAGAAGAGTTTTGCTGAACAGCTTGCCAGAATACTTACAAGCAGGGAAGGAGTCAGGATACAGAAAAGGAGGAAAAGGTAAAGCTATAATAAATAAGCAAAAAATTGACTGACTTAAGACAGTAGGAGGTAAGATAAGAAGGCACTGATGGAGGTATTGCCTTTAAATAAAGAGGAAAGGATCGCATCCTCTGGGACTAGAGAGAGATCATATACTTTTTACAATATAAATTTATTTATTTTAATTGGAGGTTAATTACTTTACAATATTGTATTGGTTTTGCCATACATCAACATGAATCCACCACAGGTATACACGTGTTCCCCATCCTGAATCTCCCTACCTCCTCCCTCCCCGTACCATCCCTCTGGGTCGTCCCATTGCACCAGCCCCAACCATCCAGTATCATGCATTAAACCTGGACTGGCAATTCGTTTCATATATGATATTATACATGTTTTTAATGGGCACTTTATGGAGGACTCCGCAGCCACACTCCAGTACTCTTGCCTGGAAAATCCCACGGACGGAGGAGCCTGGTGAGCTACAGTCCATGGGGTCGCCAAGAGTCGGACACGATTGAGTGACTTCACTTTCACTTTTCACGTCTTGCATTGGAGAAGGAAACGGCAACCCACCCCAGTGTTCTTGTCTAGAAAATCCCAGGGACGGGGGAGCCTGGTGGGCTGCTATCTATGGGGTCACACAGAATCAGACATGACTGAAGCGACTTAGCAGCAGCAACAGCAGCCACAGCCACAACATTTTATTCTAATCTCAGAGGAACTCATGAAACAGAAAGCAGATCCAAAAGCAAGATCACCAAATGGAGTGGAGTTTGTGTGTTGGCCAAGANGGGGGAGACAGGTGGGCTGCCGTCTATGGGGTCACACAGAGTCGGACACGACTGAAGCGACTTAGCAGCAGCAACAGCAGCACAACATTTTATTCTAATCTCCAGAGGAACTCATGAAACAGAAAGCAGATCCAAAAGCAAGATCACCAAATGGAGTGGAGTTTGTGTGTTGGCCAAGAAAGCAAGAAGGGATGAGAGTCACCTCTTGGTCAGATCTCTAAACTGTGTGCCCTGGGGGGTGTCTGCATCCTCCTGGAAGAGGGGTGCATTTTCTTCAGCACAAACTCATCTTGTGCCTGCTGCTGCTGCTACTGCTGCTGCTAACTCACTTCAATCGTGTCTGGCTCTGTGCGACCCCATAGACGGCAGCCCACAAGGCTCCCCTGTCCCTGGGATTCTCCAGGCAAGAATACTGGAATGGTTGCCATTTCCTTCTCCAGTGCATGCATGCATGCTAAGTCGTTTCAGTTGTGTCCAACTCTATGCGACCCCATGGACAGCAGCCCACCAGGTTCCTCTGTCCACTGAATTCTCTAGGCGAGAATACTGGAGTGGGTTGCCATTTCCTTTTGCCTGAGTGGCTACCAATCACCTGGAGAGAAGACACCCTTTCCCAAATTCACACAAAGGTACCATACGGGTTAACAGTGTCCCCATTCAAAATTAGGGGTGACCTGTACAGACAAGCAGATTTATGAGAAGCGTGCCTCCCCTATTTGGGGGTCTGGGAACATTCTGGAAGGAACATTGGAGAAGGGTCATCATATTCTCAGATCTGGGTCCTTACATTATAGCTTTGCTATTTTGAGTTATTCCTTTTTCCAGTATTATAGACAGACTGTGGAACAATTCTGTCATGTTCCAAGGTTTTAAAGACTTATTATGAGGAGGCTTTGTTCTTCTTAAAACCTTGCCTTCATTACTAGTTCCTGCTAGGATCTCCTGGCCGTACNAGAAGGGTCATCATATTCTCAGATCTGGGTCCTTACATTATAGCTTTGCTATTTTGAGTTATTCCTTTTTCCAGTATTATAGACAGACTGTGGAACAATTCTGTCATGTTCCAAGGTTTTAAAGACTTATTATGAGGAGGCTTTGTTCTTCTTAAAACCTTGCCTTCATTACTAGTTCCTGCTAGGATCTCCTAGCCATACGGATCTTGCTAGTAATGGAAAATCTTTAGTGCTGGAAGTGAATAGAAGTAGATCTCTGCGATGACCTAGAGGAGTAGGATGAGGGAAGGGAGGGAGACTCAAGAGGGCCAGGACAGTTATGACTGATTCATGTTGCCGTACGGCAGGAACCAAGCACACAGTGGTAAATCAATTTTCCTCCAATTAAAAAAAAAGGAAGTAGATCCAACTTTTCCCCTAACCAGGTGACCTTGAGAGTCTTTGCATCTCTTGGACCCTGCCTTGCCTCGACTCTCATTTTGTTAGTGCTGACAGTTCCTTGAGAATATGATTACCAATGTCCCCTTCAGTTCTGACATTTCTAGATTCTAGGGGATGTTGCAAGCACAACAGTTTAGACAAAGATATTTTCATATAAAAACTTAGGAAACCCATAAGTATACAACCTTGCATGTATAAAAAAGGAAAAACAGGGACTTCCCTGGTGGTCCAGTGGCTAAGACTCTGAGCTCCCAGTGCAGGGGGCCCAGGTTCGATCCCTGGTCAGGGAAGTAGATCTCACATGCTACAACTAAGACCCAGAGCAGCCAAATAAATAACATTTAAAAATAAAATAAAATAAAAGCAATAAATAGATAAAACAACCTAATTAGAATACAAAAATAAAATACCTTTGTAAAACGTATGTAAACTACTTAGCATGATTATAAGCCGATAAAATGAAATAAATATACAACATGAAGTTTAGTCTGTGAATATATGTGTGTATATATATACAACATATATTAAAACAGTGCTTATCATACAGTAAACACACAGTATAGGTATATACCACTATTGTTGTTATTACTACTACTATTATTAACACTCTTTCCTCACTGGGACCAATATTACAATATAAGCACTCCAACTGTAATAAAAAAATATTCGTCAAGACCCTTAGTGGAGTTTGCAATGTATTTCTTCATTCTGATATGGATTTGACCTTCTACAAGGGCATTAGTGAGCCCTCACTGAAATTTTCCCTTTGGAAAAACCATTTAGAATGACGAAGAATATTAAAACAGCATGGGTTTCCAGGAAAGACACTCTATTTATGTTTTAGTAATACTATATATATTTGCTGTGTTCAGATGATATGTGCTTCAAGTCCTTGAATCTCTTCACTGGTCACCTCTATCTCTCATTTCCTATTCCTTAATAAGAGTCCTAATCAAGCCTTCAGTAATTGACCGTGTTGTTAAACATCTTTAAGGGGGTTACTGTCTTATCCCTGATTACATGACCAAAACATATCATCAAATATTTATTGTATCATCATTATTAAGATATATAATCCCTATACAGAGAATTTTTAAGCTACTCTAGTAGATTTTTTGGAAAGGTTTCAAGGCTAACCAACTCCACAACAAAACTTAGATCTTGGCATAAAAACTGTTCATCTCAGAAAAGCAAATGAGGGCAGTGTTTGCATCACGAATCTGAATGGTGAGTGGCTGAGGCATGGGTGATGAGTAACGGTGTCTAGCTAATATCACCCAATGAGCTATGATGTAATGAAATTCAGGGTATACAAATATTCAAGCTAAAAGCAAAGAAAAAGATCACATAGTAAGAAACTTTTCTTTTCGCACTAGGAAAATGAGACTCAGAGAGCATAAATGACCTTCTAAAGAAAACATAGCTGTTTAGTGTAAAACCTGGACTTAGGGGACCCTTGTCCCCTCAGCCTGACCTTGTCAGGCGTTCTATTGTATGTACCTCCAAGAAAATACGCAGAATCCTAGGGCTACGATCTACTCCCAGCTGTACCTGACAGTGGGACCTGGAAGGTCGAGAACCCTTCTGGGCCTTCCATCCTCATCTATGAAATGGTAAGTTTGGACCAGACAAGAGATGAGATCCCTGTTAGCCCCAGATTGCTCTGCTTTCCTGCCATGGTTCATTCCAGATCGTTTTCTCTGGCACAATTTAAACTTATAATTTCAGAACTATAACTATGGATATGAATCTCTTAATCATCAAGGCATTTTTTTCTAAACACTTAAGCTGATGCAATTTTCAGAAATGCAGAAAACAAATTTTGCAATCAGTTTTCCCAATGATTGAAAAGAAGGCAAAAGGACAGATAGGAGAGACATAATTATATGGTACATTTAGTCAACAACTGTGCAGAAGTAAGGGCCTCTATCAGGCATTTTGATGGTACCCTGACTCCCCATGTTATGGACTATTTTTTTTTTTTTCTCCATGAGTTCTGTTTGTTAGGAGCATGACCTCTAATCACTGGCCTAGATTCTAATCCTGGCCTTTCTACCTACAAGACTTTGAGGATGTGATGTCTGTAAATCTCAGTTTTCTCATGTGTGAAATGGGAATAAGAATGGTACTTCCTGCATAGTGGTTGAGGAAGTAAATGGCAATAATGTATATGAAATTTGGCAACATATTTAAGGTAGTAAACACAACGTATTCTTTCTAAATAGTTAGTTCCTATGCTGTACAAGTTGTTAAATAATTTAAACATTGCTCCCTGTCTGTAATGAGGAGAGACTGGGAAGAAAGACAGCATTACCAATCAGAGAAGTACTTGGTCTGATGTCAGCTCACTGACGATGTGCTTGGTAGGTAGTGACTGGATGAACCCATGTTTGATAGCCTGATAAACAGACCAAGGTAACCCTAAAGGATTGTTTCAAAATCAGTGCTCTTTTAGGAACCAATGTTATGCAGATAATCTGCCTATTGTCTTCCTCCTTATATATGTGTATATATACACACACATATATACATATACATATATATATACACACACACATACACATACATATATTTATACTTGTAGTATTCTTTATGCCTGTAGTTTTCTTCTTTTCCCTTGCCTTTTATTACAGGGTTGGTATGAAGAAAAATAAGTATGTGAAATGAGGATGTATACTATTTTATAAATTTAGATTTCATACTTGATTTTCATTGCTAATCCCTAAAACTCATAGCAAGTCTTCAATAAAAGATTTTTTGCCTTTTGCCTAAAAATTACTTTAAACCTATTATTTTCCCTTACCAAAGTATAAAACTATACTACCAGTAAAATTATCTTTTGCTACTTGCAAGGTACTTAGTAACTTTAGCCAACTGAGCTAATTTCTTGTATTCTTTCATAATATTCCTTTAAGTCTTACCATTTGGTCATCATAAAAATGATCATGCAGTTCATCACATAACTTCTATTAATTAATAGCATACAAGATAAAAGGCAGTGAAACACACAGTAACAAGCATAGGCCTCCTTTCTGAGTTTTCTATCATAAAATAAATAATGCAGAAATTCCATTATGTGTGGAGTGATATACAAATGCAAGTTTGTATGATAGACTTATATTTCAGTTAACTGAACTATACCAATACGATGCATAAAAAGCTTCTAGTATGTGTATGGTTCAATGTTTAAAGTTACAATTTCTATCTGATGTCTGAGAAATCTCAGGGGAGCTTGAGCGGATGGAGAACATGAGGACAGACAGGTCTCAGAGACTGTGTAATGTTTTGTCATGGCACCAGCTCTGGGAATCTTACGCATGTTACCTTACGTAAGTCTCACCGCAGTATCATGAAGTGAGGGTGCTTATCTCTCTTGAGTGCAGAAATCACTTCCCCCTTGGTCTCACTAGCAGTCACAAGCTGAGAAAGGATGGCAGGGCCCCTGTTGTTTCTGTTCTGCCATGTGTCTAGGATAAAGTAAAATTCAATATTTTATGGCCATTTACTTCATGCCAGTGTATAGCTCAACTACTTGTCACTGAATTACCACATCTGGAGCTATTTCATCTTTTTGCTTACATTTTACTTTTATACACTGTTATAAAAAAAAAAAAAAAGGCTACATTTCAGGAAGAAACCCAGGATTTTATTCAGACATAAAAATAGGCTAATAGCAATGACTGTGAAAGGGGAAGAGAAGCAAGCAATATTACCAGACCTATATTAAGAGTTACAGTGTTCGTCAGCAAAGAACTTGAGTATGTCATATTGTGAAATAGCATGTGATGGAAAATACAATATGATGCTGTGATTGATTCCATTTACCATATGGTGTGTTGATATATCCTATTTCCTTGGGGAATGCACTGAGGATGAAAGGAGAAAAAAAATCCTTCGAAAGTATATTGAATAATGATCTGAGTCTGAATGGATTTTGATGATACGACCATGCACAACAACTCCATGAGGAAAATGAAATACCAGGCTCTTTAAATGCATGTTGTGCCATTCTGCGTCTATTGACGTCACTCATATATGAATTATTTCAACAAGATGGAATTTCCAAGGATTATTCCATGGATCCCCGGGACAATGTGGAAGAGCCCAGTGTCAAATGCCACTTGTTTGTGAGTTGCTGTTTTTATAATTATAACTCCTAAAGCTTCACATTTTTATCTATAATCTGAGGGACAAGTAATGAATGGAAATCTCTTTCCATATGAAAGGAATCAGCAACATTGTCAAGAATATATTAAAATCATAATTGTGGGATATTCATCTACTCAGAGGTTAGATGGAAAGAATACTGATGTAATCACCATGTGTAAAATTTAGTACAGAGAAGGAAATGGAATATATGTGTGTATGTGTGTTCAGTCGTGTCTGACTCTGCAACCCCATGCACTATAGCCCACCAGGTCCACTGTCCATGGGACTTCCCAGGCAAGAATACTGGAGCAGGTTGCCATTTGCTTCTCCGTTGGATCTTTCTGACTCCGGGATAGAACCTGCGTCTCCTGTGTCTCCTGCATTGGCAGGCAGATTCTTTACCGTTACGCCAACTGGGAAGCCTCTGCAGTGGAATAGAAGAGACCAAACATTCTTGTTGGAATCGAATAAAGCACTGAAAATTTTGTCATGTGAAAACACTGTTTATCTGTATTTATCAATAATGCATGTAGTGGGATTGTACAATTTCTTGGAAACAATTACTGTCGAGCAGCAAGCTGAAGTACTAAAAATATAATTATTGAAGGACACTACAGGGAGGTTAAAGTAAACTAACAAGGTCTTTTCAGAGTCTTTCTCAAATTCTACTCTTTTAAAAAATGATTTTATTTTGATCAAAATATGTAAACTCAAGAATCTGACTGTTTTATTAAAGTCTGGAGCTAAGACAGTGAGGGAATATTCACCAAAGCATTACCGAAACAGATCTAGTAAGTAGACTATTTGTCTCTCCTAGTCACTAGTCAGTGGTACCCTTGGTTGTGAAATTTCCCTTCACTGCAACTTCAATAAAGTGTGAATATTCTAGGTATGCTTCTCTCTTCAGGGTGCCATTTAGGAATAATAACTCTCTTGTGGAAAAACTGATTTACCTCTTACTGGGTACAATGTTTCTGTAGGTAATCTTATGCCTGTTTTATAGTTGATGCTTGGGGAGGTGAAAAGGATTGGAGAAATAAAGAAATGTGCCCTGGGGTCTGGCCAGAGCCCAACTATAATTCTGGAGTCTTCCTGTAAAATAAGCCATTTGGCTACACCTTATAGATTGCTTTTACGTCGTAGAATAATAATATGAACCTACTGCCAGAATTACTGATGATATAAGCTAGTTATCTATATAACACACACAATTAAAAATTCTGTTTATATACCACAAAGTAAATTTTAAGGTGAGGTTAAAAATGGATTATGTGACCCATGACATTTTCATCTAAATACTTTATCTGTATCTTTTTATTAATTACAAATACTGACCGAGTAGCCTTGATTGCCAAGAACTTCACCTTTCCTAATAAAAAGTTATGGGTATTTTTTTTACCCTCTCAACTAAAACCATATCATCTTAATGCACAGTAATAAAATTCTTGGCTATAGAATGGAGTTACTCTACCTGGTTGAAATTTTATGTTTGTTATATATTATTTAATATCTAAATTGTTCAGCTCTGAAAGTTCCAGTAGAACAGAGAAACACTTTATCTTGGATTTTAAGAACAAACAAATATTTGGCAGAACACAGGGCAACCTGGTTTTTTTCTTCCTCTTCAGAGGGCAGAATATAGGAGCTGAGAACCTGTGTTCTAGCCCTTGCCGTGACTCTGACAGTGAAGGTGATCACGGACCATACTGCATCCCACAGCTCACAGATGCCTCTTATTTTTCCTTGGTGGCTGGTGTAGGAGACAAAAGGCATGTGTTGGTTTCTTTAACTTACCCCAAACAAACGAACGCTGACTACTCTTATATTCCATGTAAACAGACCTCACTGACTTGACTAGAAGCCAAGAAGAGAGTGTGTTGAAATTTCACCCTTGGAAAGGAAGTATCAGAGCTATTTCCTGGCATCATTTTCACAGTAGCTATATACTATTCAGTCTAAATCTTTTGCAAACTAAGAGTTGCACCTCCATTCAGTTACTTTATCCATTCAAGGAAAAGGGGTGAAATACCCTCAGTGCACTCAGTCACTTTTTTGTTTTAATGTTTATTGTTCTTATTTCTGAAAGAAAATGGAGGCAATGTATGGTCCACTGTGAAAGACACAGATGTTAGGTTATCAGAAAAAAATTGAATTGAAGCTCATTTTGAAAACAGTGGCTTAGATAAAATAACCTGGAAAATAAAAAGAAAAATGGAGATTTACCCCTGATTCACTAATTTATAAAGGGGATTATGATTTTTGAAATAATATAATACAGTCTACTATTTGAATAACACAAGATTTAGTGAAGATATGAGATTTGCTAATTGGCCATACAAGTTCATAGCATTACTGGGACTAGAAGCCACATTCGTAGTGGCTGAACAAAGCAAGCTCAAGTGTAGATGGAATAGGAGCTAGAGAGGTCTGTAGAATAAGGAAAGGTGGGCATTTCTATGCTGAATTTCTAAGTGACCCATAAGTCCTTTCCCAAACCCTGCCAGTGGCTATGCCCTCTTGGAATGGGAGGGCAATTGAGTTTAAATACAACTAAAATTGATCTCCATTGGCCACATGCTCTTCAACAGCAGTTTTTTAGTACCAGACCATGCACCACTGTCTGAATCACCTGGGGGTCCATCTCAGAGATGGAGATTCCAGAACCTCAGGCAGTCTTCCTGAGTCAGGATCTCTGGGAAATGGGAAATGGACCAGAAAATCTACATTTTAAACAAACTCTTTGGTGATTTATATGGACACAGGTTTGAGAAAGCACTTGTGAAGAAACTGAATTAAAGTGAATTAATTTTCCCTTCCCTGAATGGGATCTGTACTGAAGAGAATGTGGTTATATAAAATTGATATTTGGACAGTGACTTTGGCAATTAGAAAGCTTTATTTTAAAACTTAAAAAATAAGAAATATGATCTGTAAGAGTGTAGGTAATAAGACCTGATTATTTTTTCAAATACTGTTCAAATGAATGTAACCCCTTGATTTCCATACAGAAGTTGCCTTTTATTATGCATGCAATTTTTATTTGATTTTGATACTCCAAGGATATCTCAAGGATGTATTAAGCAGCCTTCATCATTTGAACACAAAGGGATCATTCTTGAAGTTTTGTATTTGAAATAAAGTAAAATGATAGTGACAATGATGAGTAAATTGATTTGGGGGAAAAAAATCTCCTATAATGCATGTTTTTTAGTGTTTTCAATACACCTGTGTTTTTAAAGTTTCATGCGTTTGTACCTTATTTGGTTCTAAGATATTGTAGTAGATAACAATAAGAGTATGATACTTTTTAATGCAATATAATTATATTAACTAAAGAGATATTTTGGATACTCTGAGTGGTTTATTTAGCTTTGTGCTTCTTAGCAGTTAAGTCAAAAAAGGAATGCAAGAAACTACATCCTAGCATTCAAAACCATGTTCTTTAGATTTTCCTTTGCTTCTTTAATTTTTTAGAGAGATTTTAATAGTGTTCTGAAAACAAGAATTCTGTCTTCTAGTGAGCTTGGGAAATGTGGCTGTTAAATCTCCTTCTTGGAAACTCAGTATACATTAGCAAGTCAAAGTTTTAAGAAAATCTTACAGTTAAAAAACCTGTTCAATTTTTGAATCTTGGTTCAATTGTTAAATTTAATTTCACAGGTAGAGACTTTCTCTTTTCACACATAATAACATCCTCCACAATAATTTTCTTTTAAAACTATTTTGGAAACTGTTCAGTTACATAATTCTCATTCTGGTGAAGGGAAGTATTCTATCTTTTCAAGCAATATATTTCTCCAACACACTGTAAAAGAAATTCACCATGGCAGGCAAGGAGATTTCTATGCAAGGCATTAACACAGCAAATAGGAACTTAAGCAGAAAGCACAGAAGAATTCTTTGTGTAATCATGTCTTATATCTGCACTCAGTGAATGTTTCTGCATGAACACGAATGTATAAATCCATATCCATGGTTTTGTCGTGGAGGAATCTCACGTCATTTAGATATGCACCTTCCCAAACATGTAACTTGACTGGAGCTTAGACCACCTAGGAACAAGACTTCCCTTAAGCCTCTTTATTAAATATCACTTCTGATAGCCTGGTGTTTAATAGGCTTGGAGACAGCAAAGAGAAATTTATACTCTGTGCGTGTGTGTGAGTGCTAAGTCACTTCAATCTTGTCTGACTCTTTGCAACCCTATGGACCGTAGGCCCCCAGGCTCATCTGTCCATGGGATTCTCCAGGCAGGAATTCTGAAATGGGTTGCCATACCCTCCTCCAGGGGATCTTCCTGACCCAGGGGTCAAACCTGCATCTCTTACTTCTCCTGCACGGGCACACTGGTTCTTCACCACTAGCGAGTGGTAAAGAAATATTCTGTGAGTCTTCTGTATTTCTGATGGAAGGGCAACAGGAAAACAAAGGCAGGACTGGTACTTAATTAGAAAAGAAGATAAAGCTCAATTGAACCTTATCCAGAGCACCTCACACAGAGATGTGCTGCAAAGTTTCCTCTAGGAGTTCATGGGGTCTGATCTGCTGCATGGATTAGGATTCAGTTAAGTCCCCAAAGAAAACCCACTCCAGTATTCTCACCTGGAGAATTCCATGGACAGAGGAGCCTGGCGGATCCACGGGGTCGCAAACCGCTGGACACGACTGAGAGACTAAGTCGTCCCCAACTTCCAAGCTATGGAACAGGCTTTTTCACCTGGATTATTTGAAGGTCAGTAGTAACTAGCAGTCGTAACCAACCATAAGACTTCCAGTACTATTCCTGTGGCACTACTCTGAATTTAAGCGAGCTTTCTTTGCAGCATACCGGCCAGCATGGGTTAGGCAAAACATATAACTCTAGACAACTGAAAATAATTGACCTGCTAATAAAGTAACTCAGAGACTTAAAATTTTATAAAACTGCAGTTATGAACGGGCTTCCCTGGCAGCACAATAGGAGACAAGGAGAAAGAGATGAATCCAAAATCAGAGTAAACTTAACTTTTAAAAGACACAGACAGAAAGATATAACCTACTGTGTCAGAACCATAAATAACGAGACAGAAAAGGTCGAATTACATTGATGCAGTTGGAAGAACAGTATGGAATCTAAGTCTTGACCACTCATTATGTTATTGCAAGTCAATAATGAGCATACATGCAATTCACTGAAGCAGAAGTAAAAACAGAATAATTAAAATGAAGGTCATTCCATGAACATTATTAATCAGTATAGGCAATTAGTATAATGTTCCTTTCTTCTTTAAGTGTCTGCTTGCAGTAAGTCTCTTCACTTTAATAATATTCTATGGAAAATATACAAATGCTATGCATTTAGAAATATTTCTAATTAGGTAAGTTTGCTATACCTATTCAAGATTTTTAATTATAGGGCATATCCATTTTTAAGTTGTTGACATTTTCAGCTTCATGAAAAACCCTTCCAAAAAGCATGTTTCAGATTCAGCGTTTAGAGCGAACAGATGCTTTACTTCCTTTCTTCGTTGTTGAGGATGAACTGTCCCAGCACAATAAACTTGCCATAAAATCTAAGCATATAAAATGAAACAGGACATTATAGTTATATCTCACCAACCAAGCAAGGATTGGGATTTATGAATATTTAAGTTGTGGCTCTGTGCTTGCTTGAATATTTGGCATACATCCACTTAGTGAGATCAGTCTCCACTATGCATCAAGTTTTCATTTGTCTGGGGTTGTGTTGTTAACACTGCCATTTGTGTGATCATCTGGTAGATGGCCTAGCTCAGTTTACAGCAAATACATTCATTTGTTTCAGTCTTGAGGTCATAACCTTGGTGGCAAAAGAAAACTTCCAGTGGCTTTTGAACAGACTGGGTCAATTGGTGAAGGATGCTGGGGTACGCGTGCCTTAGGTTACAGCAAAGGAACATCACTAGTTGTCCTGCTAATTAGAAATAATGAGGGGAAAGGAAATTAAATCCTGCCGCCTCCTTTCCCGGATTCAAAGGGACATTGATCAATTGAAGCTTCTAAAAATTCGCTGTCAAATTATCTCAGGTCCTTAACGATGCTTACTGAAGTTCCTGCTCTCAGGAACTTCTGCATGTGCAATTTTTGCTGTGGCTGAGAGTGATCTATGAGTCAAAATGATGAACTGAATTAAGGCAAGTGGGAGGTGAAATGAGGTGCTTTTACTAGTCTGCAAAGGCAAAGATTTATCCTGAAAATAATTTGGGGGGAATAAAAAGAAAAGCTTTTAGAGGTAAGAAATACAGTGTTAATATTTTACATGTTTTACATCTTTTGGATGTTATTTGAGTATCTCAGAAAACTGCTTTTGGTTTCCAGTTAAATTGAAACATAAAAGATATAAACTTTTAAAAACTATTTAGAATATTATTGAGTTTTGTTTGACACTAGAGATGACAGCAAATGTGATTAATTGCCACTCATAATTGCAGTTTCATTCCAGTGGTTATTGCTTGTCAGTATCAATAGCTCAACCAAAAACTCATTCATCCCAGAATACTAAAGATGATGGCTTGTGGGAATTATGCTAAACTAGCACTTTCAATTAAATTTGAATTTTATAGGGTACTGAATAATAGTTTATGAGTTTATAATAGTAAGTACCAGTGAGTTATTGCTGAATTGTAATTACTATAATTATGTATGTTTATCTGGAGAATTGTAATTAGCATTGTCTTCATGTTTAAAAATAGACAATTGTACTTAATTTTCCACTTAAGGTATAGTTTCTGAAATTCATCGTATAAGGGAATGGGATTCAAAAATAACCAATTCCAATAATATGGAAGTGTGCGGAGCTTGACTATTGGCTGATCAGTGAGGGGGGGAAAAAAGGTTGAAGGTAAACACAACTTGACAAGGTACAGATCAAGAAATGAAGCTTCTCTGCATCCTACGTATAGTCTGAGCTCTGTGTTAGAGTTCATTTTCTATTTGTATAAATTATTTGACCTACCCGTTTATAAAAATAAGGGTATATCTCAAGTAATTATATCCTACACTAATGAGTCACTTCCTTTATCTTGGACTTCTCAGTCCACAGGATTGTTAGAAATATATTTGTTGTTCATAAGTGAGAAAAAAATGGACATATGTAAGAGAAGCAAAGTGGAATGTAGTACAACTTTCTAGTTCAAAGGATTACTTGAATTTCATTTTGCTCCTAGAATCTTTATGAATTTGCTTCCAACATTATTTTACTTATAGAATAAAAACTTGAATTTCATCAGTCCTCAGAATATTAGAGAAAACATATAAATTTATAAATTGGTGCCATAAAATATAAGCTTTTAATTTATGTAGTAATGCTGTATTAACAATGTATAGGGTATTTAGCATTTAAATAATATCTTCAAAAAGTAGATGGTAGAGAATTAAGCAATCCAACCCCAAATTTAAATTCAAAACTAAAACCTATTAAAATTATTAAGAACTAGTCAGAGTAGATTGAAATCCACTAAATGTAGGTCCAGTTCCTTTTTTTTTAGTGTCAGTGAACTGGTAGCATTCAATTAAAAGAGGAAAATTAGGAACTGTGTGATCAAATGAAATAATTGTCGAAGGAAAGTCTGGCTGTTTGAGAAACATGAAAATTATTCCAGTTCGCCCAAATGACTTTGGTTCAATAGACTGTGGTATTTGTACGTTAACGTGATTAAAAAAAGAAATAAATGGACTATTTACAGGTTTCAATTTCACTTTGTCTAGATTTCACTTTATTATCAATGTGATTTATTGAAATATTGCTCAGTTTTTAAAAGTATGTATTTTGAGCTCAAATTATGCTATATTTTGTTTTATATTATTGTTTGTTAACGATAAAAGTTTCTTCATCTGTGTCAATATAAAAGCAGGAAATTCAGGGCACATAAAGTTAGATCATGAGTGAGTTTGAAGCAGGATGACACCATATGGAAGAAGAAGAATGTTATCTGTCTTGTTCTAGATATATGCTGCTAGAGATGCCATTAACCATTCTGGCAATACTGATGCCTCATGCTGAACTCTATGTCAAAGAAAATTTTCACTTATGGGTTGTTAAAAATGTCACCCTTAGCAAACTGTGCGAGGTTTTCTTTTTTCTTTTTTTTTTTTTAAGTGAATTGTAGGATTTGTGACATAGTCCTTCTTGAATTAGATGCCCCAGGCTATATCCTTGCCTCTTATCTACGTGGAGTAGAACTCTGTAAGCTCTGTGACTTACAGAAAGTAACTCTCCTTCCCTTGACCTTGGTTTTCTCATCTGTAAAGTGGGAATGAAACGGTCTCACTGCCCTTTTTTAAGGACTAAATGTACAGGAAAACATATAGAAGTGTACCTGTACATAATAAGGGCTTAAATAAAGATTGGCATGGTTAGCATTGCTTTTATTCTTTTTATATCACAGATTAGATTGTTAAAAGCTGACTGCTTTCTTGGTTTAAGCCTGAATATGGTCTCTCTCCCAACGCGAGGCACTTCTGTTATTGTCAGCCCCTCACGCCAGCCTGTCTGTTTACTTTAGATCTTGGTTGTTTTACAGGTTTTAGATATGTGAGATCTGCAAATATGACAGTATTGCCTTTATGTCTTCATACAAGTCATTCATAATAGTGTTCAGTGAGACATAGCCGAGTACAGAGCTCTTTGGCACACCGACAGGGGTCTTCTTGCCAAGGTAAAACTGAGCCACTAATCTCACACTCTTCATACAGTGGTTCAACCAGCTTTTCATCTGCCTAACCAGATTATCATTCTGCTCGTACGTCTCTATCTTGTATATGAGAATATCATGACAGATACTGTGAAATGGCTTTCTGAAACACACTTTTATAAAACTAACAATGCCTTTCTCCAAATCACCTCTTAATTGAAGTTTTATATAGACAGTCTATAGGCTTACTCATTTATCTCACTCATATATATCTGCCACATACAAAGAACAAAGACGGGTAAACCAATGTAATAAATAATTTTATTTTCATTATTATAACTTTCATGGCTTCCCAGATATTTCAAAAATAGGAGTTCATGTTTTTAATTTCTAGGATACACATGAAATACATATTTGTGTATCTCTGTCTTTCAGTTACCCCTCCAATCTTCTATAATTATCTCTACATAATCTTGTACTGTTAATAAGCACCATAAATGAAAATCCTCTTCCTGAATTTATATGATACCTATTCTTCCCAGGTGACTCAGTGGTAAAAAGAAAATCTATCTGCCAATGCAGGAGACACAGGAGATGAGGGTTTGATCCCTGAGTCAAGAAGATCCCCTGGAGGAGCAAATACTGGACAACCCACTCCAGTATTCTTGCCTGGGAAATCCCATGGACAGAGGAGCCTGTGGTCTACCATCCATGAGGTCGCAAAGAGTCAGATACAACTTAGTGACTATACAACAGCAAAAGAATTTCAGTTACCTTGAAAAAGGTCCTTCTTTGTGTCTCAGGATACTTATTTATAAAATAGAAGGCTCAGACTATATTAATAGTGATATATTAATTAAAACAAGCACCCTTGTTTTTATTTTCACCATCAACATCAGTATAAAGTGCCAGAACCATGTTCTGAAGCTTTAGAAAGGTGGAGCAGTAAGGCATTGCTTTCAGCAATCAATCCATATATGTTATTCACTTAACTGTGCTTCATGAAATCACTGCAGATGGTGACTGCAGCCATGAAAT
>SJYA01001607.1:351045-361491 GCA_006410615.1 Neotragus moschatus
ACCAGTCCATTCTAAAGGAGATCAGCCCTGGGTGTTCTTTGGAAGGAATGATGCTAAAGCTGAAGCTCCAGTACTTTGGCCACCTCATGCAAAGAGTTGACTCATTGGAAAAGACTGATGCTGGGAGGGATTGGGGGCAGGAGGAGAAGGGGACGACAGAGGATGAGATAGCTGGATGGCATCACTGACTCGATGGGCGTGAATCTGCGTGAATTCCGGGAGTTGGTGATGGACAGGGAGGCCTGGCGTGCTGCGATTCATGGGGTCGCAAAGAGTCAGACACAACTGAGCGACTGAACTGAACAGAATGTTCCTTTTCCTTACTCACCTGTACTTCTGTAAAAGCTCAATCATATATCTGATTTGTACATAGCACTGCAGTATTTCTTCGTATGGAATATGGCTTCAGGGATTGCAGTCATTAAAATGAATTTCCTATAGGTCCTACATATTTTGCATGAATTTATAGTCCCACCAGCAGTGTGAGCATTCCCTTCCATATCCTTTCCAACTCTTGTTATTGGTCTTTTGATAATAGCCATTCTAATATGTATGTAATATCTCATTCATTTTGATTCACATTTCCCTAGTAATTTGAGATATTGAGCATCTTTTCATGTGCCTCTTGGTTGTGTGTATGTCTTATTAAAAACTGTCTATTTGGGGTTTCTGCCTGTCTTTTAATTGGATTAGTTTTGTTGTTGAGTTGTACAAGTTCTTTACATGTTTTGGATATTAATTCTATACCAGATATAAGGTTGGCATATATATTCTCCCATTCAGTAAGTTGCCTTTTCATTTTAATGATGGTTTCATTTACTGTGCAGAAGCTTTTTAGTTTGATGGAATCCCATCTGTTAGTTTTTGCTTTTGTTTCCCTTTCTTTTGGAGTCAGAACCACAAAAACGTTACTAACACAGATGTCATGAACATGTCTTCATCTAGAAATTTTTTTATTGTTTCAGGTCTAACGCTCAAGTCTTTAATTCATTTGGGGTTAGTTTTTGTAAGTGATGTAAAATAGTGATCTAGTTTTTTTTTTTTTTTTAATGTTTCTGTCCAAATTTTCCCAGCACTATTTATTGAGAGACTGTTATTTTTCCATTGTTCATTCCTTTTTCATAGATTAATTGTTATATATGTGTGTTTATTTCTGACTCTTAATTCCATGTTGAGCTATGCATACTGTATTATTTACTATATCCTTGTAGTATAGTTTAAAATGAGAGTGCATGATACCTCCAGTTTTGTTCTTCTTTCTTAAGACATTTTTTGGAGGTAGTGCTATTTGGAGTCTTTTGTGGTTTTATACAAATTTTAAAATTATTTATTCCACTTTTGTGAAATATGCCATCGGCATTTGATAGGGATTATATTGAATCTGTAGATTGCTTTAGAAAATATGAACATTTTAATATGAATTCTTTAAATCCACGAGCACAGAATATCTTGCCACTTTTTGTGTGTTCAGTTTCTTTCATTAGCATCATATAGTTTTTAAGGTACATATCTTTCACTTCCTTGATTAAATTTACTCCTAGGTATTTTATTCTTTTTAATGAAGTTGTAAATAAAAATTTTTTTAAATGCCATTCTGAGAGTTCATTATTAGCGCATAAAAATGCCATAAATATTTAGATATTGATTTTGTATCTGTGAGTCTGCTGAATTTGCTGCTTCTAACAGTTTATTTTTGGTAACGTCCGTAAGGTTTGCTTTATGTAGTATCATGTCATTTGCTAATAGTGATGGTTTTACTTCTTCCTTTCCAGTTTGAGTGCCTTTGTTTCTCTTTCTTGGCTAATTGCTGTGGCTAGGGCTTCCAGTACTGTGTTGAATAAAAGTGGCAAGAATGAGCATGTTTGTATTGTTCCTATCTTAGAGAAAAAACTTTAAGCTTTGCACCTTTGAGTATGATGTTAGCTGTGGGTTTGTCATATATGGCCTTTCATTGAGGCACATTCCTTCTGTATACCATTGTTGAGACATTTTAGCAAAAATGGTTGGTGAATTTTGTTAAGTGCTTTTACAGCATCTATTGAGATGGTTTTATGATTTTTATTCTTTATTTTGGAAGAGTTTGAGAAATAGTTATCAAATCATCTTTGAATGTGTGCAAGAGTTCACCAGTGAAGCCATTTGGTCCTTGACTTTTATTTGTTGGAATGTTTTTGATCACTGATTTAGTCTCCTTACTAGTAATCAGGCTATTTGAGTTTTCTCTTTCTTCAGAATTCAGTCTTGGTAATTGCATGTTTTTAGAAATTTCTTCTTGGTTGTCTTATCATTGACCTATTAGTTCATAGTATTCTCTTATTATCATTTACATTTCTGTAGTGTGAGGTGTAACTTCTCCTCTTTCATTTCTGAGGTTTTTTTTAAGTTTATTAAGACCTCTATCTTTTTTAACTCAGTTAGCGTAGCGTGTCTTATTTGTATTCTCAAAGAACCAGGTCTTAGTTTCATTTTTCATTTTCTGTCTGTTTAGTCTTTTTCTTGCCTTGAGAACCCCATAAACAGTATGAAAAGGCAAAATGATAGGATACTGAAAGAGGAACTCCCCAAGTCAGTAGGTGCCCAATATGCTACTGGAGATCAGTGGAGAAATAACTCCAGAAAGAATGAAGGGATGGAGCCAAAGCAAAAACAATACCCAGCTGTGGATGTGACTGGTGATAGAAGCAAGGTCCAATGCTGTAAAAAGCAATTTTGCATAGGAACCTGGAATGTCAGGTCCATGAATCAAGGCAAATAGGAAGTGGTCAAATGGGAGATGGCAAGAGTGAACGTCGACATTCTAGGAATCAGCGAACTAAAAATGGACTGGAATGGGTGAATTTCACTCAGATGACCGTTATATCTACTACTGTGGGCAGGAATCCCCAGAAGAAATGAAGCAGCCATCATGGTCAACAAAAGAGTCTGAAATGCAGTACTTGGATGTAATCTCAAAAACAACAGAATGATCTCTGTTCGNTATAATATCAGAAAACTGAAAAATCAGCTTGTTAATAAATATGTAAGGAAAATGCCTTTATATTCCTCTATATTTTCTATTAATTTCTGGGCAGAGTTTTAGTTATTTGTGTAACAGTAGCATCTGTTTTGGAGAAGGCAATGCACCCTACTCCAGTGCTCTTGCCTGGAGAATCCCATGGACAGAGGAGCCTGGTGGGCTGCAGTCCATGGAGTCGCTAAGGGTCGGGCACGNTATATTTTCTATTAATTTCTGGGCAGAGTTTTAGTTATTTGTGTAACAGTAGCATCGGTTTTGGAGAAGGCAATGCACCCTACTCCAGTGCTCTTGCCTGGAGAATCCCATGGACAGAGGAGCCTGGTGGGCTGCAGTCCATGGAGTCGCTAAGGGTCGGGCACGACTGAGCGACTTCACTTACCCTTTTCACTTTCCTGCATTGGAGAAGGCAGTGGCAACCCACTCCAGTGTTCTTGCCTGGATAGTCCCAGGGACAGGGGAGCCTGGTGGGCTGCAGTCTATGGGGTTGCACAGAGTCGGACATGACTGAAGCGACGCAGCAGCGGCAGCAGAATCTATTTATAATTGTTATTTGAAAAACCGTGGACTTGACATTAGGCAATCAAAGGGGAATCAAAGATATATAAATATGAAACACATTTACTTTTGAAGAACAGTGAACACAAAGCAAATTTAGTGCCGGGCAATTTAGGATTCATACACTATATCTGCTATACTAACTAGGTGATCTAGTTCAGTTCAGTTCAGTACCTCAGTAATGCCCAACTCTTTGTGACCCCATGGACTGCAGCACACTGGGCTTCCCTGTCCACCACCAGCTCCCAGAGCTTGCTCAGATTCATGTCCATTAGGTCGGTGATGCCATCCAACCATCTCATCTTCTATCATCCCTTTTCCTCCTGCCTTCAATCTTTCCCAGCATCAGGGTCTTTTCAAATGAGTCAGCTCTTCACATCAGGTGGACAAAGTATTGGAATTTCAGCTTCAGTATCAGTTCTTCCAGTGAATATTCAGGACTTATTTCCTTTAGGATGGACTGGTTGGATCTCCTTGCAGTCCAAGGGGCTCAAAAGTCTTCTCCAACACCACAGTTCAAAAGCCTCAATTTTTCAGTGCTCAGCTTTCTTTATAGTCCAACTCTCACATCCATACATGACTACTGGAAAAACCATAGCCTCAAATATTCAGACTTTTGTCAGTAAAATAATGCCTCTAAATAAGTCTGTCACTGTTTCCATTGTTTCTCCATCTATATGCCATGAAATGATGGGATCGGATGAATGATCTTCGTTTTTTGAATGTTGAGTTCTAAGCCAGCTTTTTCACTCTCCTCTTTCACTTTCATCAGGAGGCTTTTTAATTCCTCTTCACTTTCTGCCATAAAGGTGGTGTCATCTGCATATCTGAAGTTGTTAATATTTCTCCCTGCAATCTTGATTTCAGCTTGTACCTCACCTAGCCCAGCATTTCACATGATGTTCTCTGCATATAAGTTAAATAAGCAGGATGACAATATTCAGCCTTGATGTATTCCTTTCCCAATCTGGAACCAGTCCACTGCTCCATGTCCAGTTCTAATTGTTGCTTCTTGACCTGCATACAGATTCCTCAAGAGGCAGGTAAGGTCATCTGGAATTTCCATCTCTTGAAGAATTTTCCAGTTTGTTCTGATCCACACAGTCAAAGGCTTTGGCATAGTCAATAAAGCAGAAGTAGACGATTTTTTGGAACACTCTTGCTTTTTCCATGATCCAGCAGATGTTGGCAATTCAATCTCTGGTTCCTCTGCCTTTTCTAAAACCAGCTTGAACATCTGGAAGTTCGCGGTTCACATATTGCTGAAGCCTGGCTTGGAGAATTTTGAGCATTACTTTACAAGCGTGGGAGATGAGTACAATTGAGTAGTAGCTTGGACATTCTTTGACATTGCCTTTCTTTGGGATTGGAATGGAAACTCACCTTTTCCATTTTTGTGGCCACTGGTGAGTTTTCCAAATTTGCTGATGTATTCATGCAGTACTTTCACAGCATCATCTTTTAGGATTTGAAATACCTCAGCTAGAGTTCCATCACCTCCACTAGCTTCTTTGTAGTGATGTTTCCTAAAGCCCACTTGACTTTGCACTCCAGGATGTCTGGCTCTAGGTGAATGATAGCACCATTGTGATTATCTGGATCATGAAGATCTTTTTGTATATTTTTCTATGTATTCTTGCCACTTTGGACATCACGAACCTCTACATCTTGATTTTCTGACATGGAAACACATATACACATGCACTCTTAATTTTATCTATCTTACCAATTCAGTGTGAGAACTGAATTATTACATGAATTACATGACTTTAGACAGCTGTATCTTCTCTTTTCCCAGAAGTTTATAATAACCTCGAGAAGACCGACAAGTTTTCAAATAATAAACTAATTTGAATGAACATGGTCGGTAAATGGGAGGTAGGAGTGTCCAGAGGGGTTATATTTAAATCACCAACTAAGTGCTCCCAATTTTGAAATCAAGTGTGGTGGTGTATGACTTAAATTCTTCCCTAGCAAAGGTAGATAACTGGGGATTGGGGGCAGAAAAAGAGTTTGGACGTAGACTCTGCTTTAGATTATACAAAAGAATATATTAATATACAGATGGTGCCATCCTTAACCAACCATTGGTTTTCTGTAAACATAAGAATTCTTCTCAGCAAGGTGTCTTTATTTATTAAAGTTGAATTTTTCTCTTTTAATTTCAATTCTCTCTTTTTTTTCCAATTCTTTGATTGCTGAGAAGATTTTAGTTCTGCTAGCAATAATGTGGAATGACACAGATAGTTTAATCTTGAAACTGAACTCTCAGAGGCATGGTTGCTCTAATCCTGAAGAGAACTAAGCCATCCTGAACTTGAAGAGTCCAGGTTTAGGTATAAGAAATCATACGTGCTATAGTCACGATGCTGGAGATTCTTATATGTGTTGTCAAATGGCTCAGCCAGGACAGCAGCTGGCACGGGCTTTTTGGTGGACTTTTTGCTTCTTGGAATTCAGTTGCAATCCCTTTTCATTTTATCCTGTTTCTCCAGAGAGAGAAACTGTAGAAGCAAGTCCTCAAAACATTCCTGCTTCTAGAAGTACAGCCGTCAGCATTCTAGCTCGTCCTTGCAGCAGGAGAAAGAAGTCCACCACGGCCGTGACTCAGGGCTGGGCCAATTTTCCTTTATAGTCAACCAATATATGTGAATAAGAATCTCATTTTCAGTTCTTTCTTTGTTAAAGCATGAGTCAATAAAATTCATTTTGGCAGACAAACTGCATTTAAAGAGCATTCCCCAGTATTATCATTGCACTATTATTGATATATGTATATATACATATAAGTATGGAGAGAAGAATATGTATTATATATACATAATATATTACACATATGTGTGTGTGTATAATACATGCATATATAATATTTCCCTCCCTCTCCTCAGAGTACAGTCTTCTTTTCTTTTGGTCAGCAGTACATGTTGCTAGTGTCTATTGTGTCTGATCCAGAACAATGACCTTCAGTTTAATCTTTTCAGGACAATAGCATTTCTCAGCATTTGTTCCTCACCTGAGAAGTGGCAGCTGGCTTTATCACCCTTTCCAAGCACTTCTCTGAATAAAGAACAAAGTGCACAGCAATTTTAGGTAGAAGCAACAAATAACAAGTGATTGCTAGATCTCAAAAAGCATTTTCTAAGCACTGCTGTGAATTGCCATTTAATCTGAGCTTCCTCACTTCCCAAGGACAAACTCTCAACCTGTCAGAGACTGTGTTCCAAGAGTACAAACAGCCAGTACTACCAGACCTTACCAGCCATTTAAGCAGAGGACTGCATGGCACCAAACATTTCCTGCTAACTTAATTTGTATGAACTGATATTTCAAGTTCCCAAATCCCTGGGACATTGAATAGTTCAAGTTTCTAGAATACCAAGACTGGTACAATCCCCAAGAAGATTTCTTCACATATGTGTCTTAGAAGCCAGTTTGCAGATCTTCTCTGGCAAGAAAAGAACTGTGTCATGGGCTTCTTTAAACACAACATACAGAAGAGTAACTGTTACTGAATTTATATTTAAAACATAGCTATTTATACTTTCCATAGCTATTTTCTGTATTATCAGCTTAATTGTACTTCATTAAAAAACTTAAAGTAGGAATACCTAAAAGATATTATATTTAAACTTATGAGGAGGTGAAGGATATGGGTTGAGGGAGAAAGAGCCTGAATCTCAGCTTTGTCATTTGTTCCTTCTTAAAGCTATTTATTCTGGCTTCCTCCAGTTCTACAGTTATAAAATAAAAACTTATTCATAGAGTTATTTTGAGTAGTGTATAATACCTGGTAAATACACAGAATACTGCCCACCATATATTAGGTGCTCAATAAAAGTTAAATGGTGTTTATATTAACAATATTGCTTAGTAATGGAAAAATGAGACACAAAGTTCAAATGATGTACAAAAAAACCCGAAAGACATGATTAGTGACAAAGTGGGATTTAGAAGTCACTCTCTTTCAACTCCTGTGTAACTATCCTCAGTACTTCCCTGATATATTGCAATGCAGTCCATGGTGTTGCTGAGTGAGACACGACTGAGCAACTTCACTTTCACTTTTCACTTTCATGCATTGGAGAAGGAAATGGCAACCCATTCCAGTGTTCTTGCCTGGAGAATTCCAGGGATGGGGGAGCCTGGTGGGCTGCCATCTATGGGGTCACACAGAGTCGGACATGACTGAAGCGACTTAGCAGCAGCAGCAGCAGGATTAAATACAAAATAAATAGAATAAAAAGCCACATGGAAATACAGGATATGGACAATTGCATATGCCAGGTTTTCTGCCCCAGAAAACCAATCATTCTAAACTTTTTCCTGAAGTTTTTGAATTCCCAGAAACCACCCACTAGATTCAAATATTTGATATAAATGTATTCATATGAATATATGAATAAATATTGCATATTTCTGTGTATACTATATTGATAACTTTGTAAATAAATGTGTTTTAAACAAAAAAGGTAATATAAACATATACTGGAGCAATAAGAGAAACATACTTATGAAGATTGTTTGCTGTACATTTTTCGTTTGTTTTAATGATTATTTTAAGAAAGAAAGACATGCTTGTTTATTTTTCAAAATTTGGGAGGGGAAAGAGCAAAGCAAGAAAGCAAAAAGAAAAATCATGCAATGACCAGTTCTAAATATGCTGTATCACTGCATAAACTTTATTTCAGTCATATGTATATTTAATATTTTGATTATAGACATAAATATTTAGAAAAACAGTATGAAAGTTTAAAACACATTCAACCTAATGATATACAGGGACATTTTCACAAATAGTTTAATATGTATTTTTCTTAATGGCAAAAAAGTGTCTTATTTATAAGTAAGTACTTTAAGTATTAACTTATAGTAAATATTTAGGTCATTGCCTATTTTTCTATTTAAAGGGCACTTGTACACAAATGATTCAAAAATAATATCAATCTTTTAATGGAAATTCCTGGAAATCAAATTTCTGAGATAAATTCAAGGCGTACTAGTAATGTTTTTGCTACATCTGGCTTCATATTTCTTACTAATAAATGTTTCTGTTTCAGTATTTACATTTACATATACAAGATATCTCTTAACCTGAACTTAAGCAAAGGAGAAAAGGAAAGATATAAGCATCTGAATGCAGAGTTCCAGAGAACAGCAAGAAGAGATAAGAAAGCCTTCTTCAGCGATCAATGCAAAGAAATAGAGGAAAACAACAGAATGGGAAAGACTAGAGATCTCTTCAAGAAAATGAGAGATATCAAGGGAACATTTCATGCCAAGATGGGCTCGATAAAGGACAGAAATGGTATGGACCTAACAGAAGCAGAAGATATTAAGAAGAGGTGGCAAGAATACACAGAGGAACTATACAAAAAATATCTTCATGACCTGGATAATCATGATGGTGTGATCACTCATCTAGAGCCAGACATCCTGGAATGTGAAGTCAAGTGGGCCTTAGAAAGCACTAGGAACAAAGCTAGATGGAATTCCAGTTGAGCTATTCTAATCCTGAAAGATGATGCTGTGAAGGTGCTGCACTCAATATGCCCTGTCTCTTATACACATCTCCACATGGAAATACAGGATATGGACAATTGCATATGCCAGGTTTTCTGCCCCAGAAAACCAATCATTCTAAACTTTTTCCTGAAGTTTTTGAATTCCCAGAAACCACCCACTAGATTCAAATATTTGATATAAATGTATTCATATGAATATATGAATAAATATTACATATTTCTGTGTATACTATATTGATAACTTTGTAAATAAATGTGTTTTAAACAAAAAAGGTAATATAAACATATACTGGAGCAATAAGAGAAACATACTTATGAAGATTGTTTGCTGTACATTTTTCGTTTGTTTTAATGATTATTTTAAGAAAGAAAGACATGCTTGTTTATTTTTCAAAATTTGGGAGGGGAAAGAGCAAAGCAAGAAAGCAAAAAGAAAAATCATGCAATGACCAGTTCTAAATATGCTGTATCACTGCATAAACTTTATTTCAGTCATATGTATATTTAATATTTTGATTATAGACATAAATATTTAGAAAAACAGTATGAAAGTTTAAAACACATTCAACCTAATGATATACAGGGACATTTTCACAAATAGTTTAATATGTATTTTTCTTAATGGCAAAAAAGTGTCTTATTTATAAGTAAGTACTTTAAGTATTAACTTATAGTAAATATTTAGGTCATTGCCTATTTTTCTATTTAAAGGGCACTTGTACACAAATGATTCAAAAATAATATCAATCTTTTAATGGAAATTCCTGGAAATCAAATTTCTGAGATAAATTCAAGGCGTACTAGTAATGTTTTTGCTACATCTGGCTTCATATTTCTTACTAATAAATGTTCCTGTTTCAGTATTTACATTTACATATACAAGATATCTCTTAACCTGAACTTAAGCAAAGGAGAAAAGGAAAGATATAAGCATCTGAATGCAGAGTTCCAGAGAACAGCAAGAAGAGATAAGAAAGCCTTCTTCAGCGATCAATGCAAAGAAATAGAGGAAAACAACAGAATGGGAAAGACTAGAGATCTCTTCAAGAAAATGAGAGATATCAAGGGAACATTTCGTGCCAAGATGGGCTCGATAAAGGACAGAAATGGTATGGACCTAACAGAAGCAGAAGATATTAAGAAGAGGTGGCAAGAATACACAGAGGAACTATACAAAAAATATCTTCATGACCTGGATAATCATGATGGTGTGATCACTCATCTAGAGCCAGACATCCTGGAATGTGAAGTCAAGTGGGCCTTAGAAAGCACTAGGAACAAAGCTAGATGGAATTCCAGTTGAGCTATTCTAATCCTGAAAGATGATGCTGTGAAGGTGCTGCACTCAATATG
>SJYA01001607.1:361626-422659 GCA_006410615.1 Neotragus moschatus
TCCATTCTGAAGGAGATCGGCCCTGGGATTTCTTTGGAGGGAATGATGCTAAAGCTGAAACTCCAGTAATTTGGCCACCTCATATGAAGAATTGACTCATTGGAAAGACTCTGATGCTGGGAGGGATTGGGGGCAGGAGGAGAAGGGGACAACAGAGGATGAGATGGCTGGATGGCATCACTGACTTGATGGGCATGAGTCTAAGTGAACTCCGGGAGTTGGTGATGGACAGGGAGGCCTCGTGTGCTGCGATTCATGGAGTTGCAAAGAGTTGGACACGACTGAGCAACTGAACTGAACCTAACTGAACTGAAACCTGAACTTCAATTATTTTTGATATCATATCCAATTATATTATTATAATATTTTTTCTTAATTTTTTTCTTAATTTGTTCTTTGTTCTTAATTTGTTTCTTTGATTATCAGAGTAATTGAATGATTACCAGAGTAACCAATTGTAGTTCTTCTATGAATTGGTTATTTCAATTTCCCACCATTAAAAAATCCTGACGAGTCTTTATTTAAATCTACTGTTTATTCTCACCCTTCACCAGCAGCATCATTTGTGCTTTCTCTTGAAGCTCCACATCCCATGTGGGAGCCTTGTTATCAAGCTCCCTTAACCCACACTGTATCCAAATGTGCCAATAGCAGGATGATTGCTCTTCTTCCAAGTTAACCGATTCACTTTCTAGACTGTCTTGCTGTTCACACTGTCCACACTGTTCACTGAACCCGGGGTAGGCAAGGTGTGAGCTAAGAGAGTGGAAAAAGACACAAGGAGCTGTAGGAATGGCAGAAACATTTATTCTCTCTTGGCTGGCATGGCAGCCATAACACAGCCTCTCTCCTGGCTGACGCAACAGCTATAGCAGCAGCCATAACATAACCATAACATAGCCATAACATAACCTCATTTAACATAACCATGATGTTGTTCCAGTATAGTCCTGATGCAGCAGCAGCCTGTGCTTTCATGGTGAATCTCATACAGACGTACCGCACAAAGTAGCCTGTGACCAAGTGAGTACCTTGTGATGCACACGTGCAGTGTTATAAGTGACCTCAGCTGTTATATAACCATGCAAAGTCATTGTTTACAGAATGTGGGGCGAAAGGGCATGGGGTGAGAGAGCCTGACTACACCATCTTGGCTAATTTGCTCTTTCCCTACACTCTACCCCTTCAAGGTTGCTTGCCTCACAGTCTGTATAGTTCCTCTCACCTGGAACTCATGTTATAGTCCTTGCCTTCATGGGGGCTTGAAGAGCCTCCCACTGCATGTGGAGTCCCATTATCTTCCATGGCCAACTCCAATCCACCATCTACCTTGTGAGATTACAGGAAAGCAACCACAGGGGCAACTCCATCCCTGCAGGGTTTTTTATTAAGGACCCACAAAACCCCTCACACACTCCAGGCGCACCCCTTCAACGAAGGTTTTTTTTTTTTTTTTTTTTTTTTGTACCATTCACAACCCAACCACATGATTCCAAAAGCTTTCACACTGTCCTAAATCTGCAAGATAATCAGAGGTCATCCACACATCATAGAACACAGCCTTTAGAACACTGTTCTACTAAGTCTACATCGCAGTTCACTATCTTTACAGTGCAATCTATATCATAGGACACAACCTTTGCAGGAAATGACAACCCACTACAGTACGCTTGCCTGGAAAATCCTATAGACGGAGGAGCCTGGCAGGCTGCAGTCCATGGAGTCACAAGGAGTCGGACACAACTGAGCGACTTCACTTTTTCACATTCTAAATCTAGGACACAGCTAAATCTTTGCAGTCTAAATCTACATCATTTGGCCACAATAACCATCAGTGTATACACTAGGACCATGAAACTGCTCTGGCTTGCCACAAACAAGGTTGCATTCAGCACCAGTATCAACCAGTGCCATTGCTCTATGTACATTACCTAGTAACAAGTAAATTGCAAGTTCTAGATGGGGCCTCTGGTCCCTGCTTGGGCTCTTCAGGAGGACACCTTTGTCTGAGTCCTATTCAAAGCGGAAAAGGACATCATTGAAAGGAACATCCTTGGGCATCATGTAGTTTTCTAACTGAACCACCTGTATCTCTTGCTGTGGGTGCTTCCCAAACTTGGTAAAACTACTGCTCCGGTCTCAGTTGCCTCCACAGCTCTAGGAGCAGGGCATTGGGCTGTCTACCAATTTTATTTTGGTCAACTCCCACTGCCAGCAAATCAGCCCACATTTGCGTTATCATCACTAACATGAAGTCTTTACCAGCTCAGACCTCCTTCAGGGTCTTCACACTTCTAATTCCCTTTGCCTGCCCTCATCCCTCTTTTTCTCCCAAGCTAGCCACCATTGAGGCCGCTTCATAGATGGGGCACCCCATATAGGGTGCAAGAATAGTAGTCAGGAATCCAAAAGTGGTAGATGGGGCACTGTTCAAAATGGTGTCTTGAATGCCACCAGTAAAATGCTCATCATATGAGCCTCGAGTATTTGGATTAAACATTGACCGCTTCATGCCCAGTTCTCTCATCACTTGGGTCAACTGGGCATACATATGCCATTTACTCACAGTATCCAGGAGCTCTCCTGCGTTTGACCAGATGGTACGGATAGCAGCATTAATCCATTCCATGAGGGTGTGTGCTTGGTTAGGCACCCATTGCATGAGTTGCCTAGCATTTTGTAACCTTTGTCTCAATGAGGGTGAATGGTTATAGATGCCAACTGTTCTATTTCATCTCCGATACATATGTCCACCCCTGTGTCCCAAAGTTGTAAGAACCATGCTCCCAAGGTTTCCCCATGCTTTTTCTGTAATTGAATACCCAAGTCAACCAACTTTGCCTGAGTATATGGTCAATATGTTGTGAACTCACATGGAGGGCCCCTTGAGGATTCCCCCCACCCTGGGCCCTATGCTTCACTTTCTGCTGTACAATGGGCCTTGCTGCCAAGAGGGGACCTGCAGTCTCATAACATTCATCATCACCATCACTTACTACCTCGCTGTCAGAGATGCTGGGTTCTTCAGGGCCACAGAGTTCTTACTCTAAGATCAGTATACATTGCTCTAGTTCTTCCAAGTCTCTCTGCACATTGTATATCGACAAAGCATCACAGAGAGCACTATCCATATTCGCCTTCAGGGCAATCAGTAAACCATCCAGAGCCCATACTGAGAGGATCGCAGCCACAGGGTACCACATGCTATATCGTGGCCACTGGCTTCCTCCATCCAGTGGAGCCTCAGGCTCTTCTACTTGTTGGATATCCTGCTGACTCTGCCAATCATATCCACATCAAATATTTTCAGAGTTTTTGCTTGCATTTTGACATACTGATGCTACTATTTGCTGGTTTTAATTTTAATGTTGATTTTAAATGATTTGATTGTGTGTGTGTGTGTTTGTGTGGTTTCATTAAACAATGTGGAAGCAAAGGAAGAGACTCATATGAATGAAATTTATTTTCTCTACCAATAATCTACTTCCAGAATGTGTTTTATAATTTTTTTCTAGTTTTAAAAGAAACTTTATAAAATAGTTTATATGATTTTACTGTTTTTCAAGTAAGATAAAATTTCAGAATATATGTTTTCTTTCACAAAAAATGGAAAATTTTAAAATTTTTAATAGTTTTAGTTCTAATCATCATTTAAGGAAAAAATGTGTTTTTTGTAGAATATTTTAAGTTCTAAGAGAAAATTGATTTCACAGAGCATGAATTAACATTTAAGGACTGTCAAAGAGTATGAGATCAGGCATTCATAAATATCAGTCTATGTCTTTGATATAGATCAGTAATTTTCTTCAGTTATTTCAGCAATGATGGTCAATGACCTAACAACTAGCGACCTAAAAGTCCTCCCTGACTTGTTACATTTTTCTTTCTCTACCTCACCTGCTCCTGGTGACTCCTCAATCAGGCCTCCCAGGCTTCTGAGCAAAAACCTTTGCTCTAACAATTCTCTCTGCCCGGAATACTTTTCTCCCAGATATCTACTTGATATCTACTTGGCTAAGTCTTTCTTCTCCTTCAAATCTTTGGCCAAATGCTACTGTCTCAATCCATGTTATTTAAGATGTCTAATTTCTTACTGCAATCTATCTCTTCTGGCCACTAAACTCTATATATCTTTACTCAGATCTACTGTTTCTTCTTAAAATAATCATTATCAACTTCTAAAATGTTATATAATTTGATTATGTATTATCTTTCATTGTTATTGAAATAATAAAGAAAATTACTTGACTATCTTTCCCTTTCTTCTAGAATCTCATTTCCATGAGGGCAGAGATATCCTCTCTGTTTTGCACACAGATGTGTTCTAAATGCCTTGAATAACTTTTGACATGTGATAGGTGTTCAATAAATATTTTTAAAATAAGTAGAAGTACTTTAAAGTAAGCAGTCTAGAGCAGGCTTAGTAGTTCAATTTTAATCATTAGGTACCCTTTTAATCATTAGGGAGTGGTGTGGTACATATTTGATGATTGGTAACTTCAATTCAGCAATAATAGGAATGTTTATAACACCAAAACTGGTGAACAATGCAAATCATTAATTATTTTATTCTCAAAGAGTGGATTATGAACCTCTCTGGACCCAAGTTTTTCATTCCTCTGTTTCTACCATGTTTATTTGTTCAGATTTGGATTATTACACTTGCTACTTCATGACTGGAAGAAGATTGCCACTTCAGCTGTATTACCACTCATTTTAAGATCTATGTGTTTGTTAAGGGAAAGCAAAACTAAATTCTCAGGACCCTTTTTATCAGACAGCCAAAGCTCTTGCAGAAGCTCCCTTAAAGATTAGTGCTAACCTGTTGCTTCTGTCGTGTCTGATTCTTTCCAACCCGTGGATTGTAACCTGCCAGGCTCCTCTGTCCATGGGATTCCCCAGGCAAGAATACTGGAGGGGGGTTTGTCATTTCCTTCTTCAGGACATCTTTCCAACCCAGGGATTGAATCCACATTCCTCAGGTCTGCTGCACTGGCGGGCAGGTTCTTTACCACTAATGCCACCTGTGGTGGTCTGATTATTTGTCAAAGGATCATCTTTTAGTTACATGGGAGACTGTGACAGTGAATGTCTAGCAATGGGAAGTAGTCTACTTCCATTGCCGTAGAGCAATCATAACTCAGCTACTGGAAATGTAATTTTATCCCTGAACAAAATCAAGAACTAGTTGCTAGAAAAGAAGTGGAATATGAAGGCTTTAAGATTGACAACTCAGCATGGTTATTAATAAAGGCAGACTGTGATTTTCTTAAGTATTGAATGCTTTAATAGATAGGAAAAAGAAACTGCAATATTGAGGAGAGGTAGACACATATGAATATTCAATAACTTCTATAACTGGGCGATAAATGCAACTAAACTTTGTGTCACTGAGAAAACATATTCTCTTAGATGCCACATATGGCAGGTCAGCCCCGTGTAGGATTAACTGTAATACTGCCATTGTATTTGTCCTTGTAGAACAGCAATCAATTTTTTATTTTTTGTTTTCTTTGCCCTCTGGAAAATGACTTCATCTGCGACTTAATAAATTTTTGATGTACTGTGTACCTGATATCCACTGTGGAAAAGAGTTTGAGTACTACTTTCAATATCTTTTTTCTTTAGGATTAACTTTTTTTTTCTGTGTACAAATATTTGCCACTTAACCTATTTTAAGTAGTATCAAAGGAAGTCACTTTTAAGTATATGTCCTGGGTAGCATTTCTTAGTCAAATTATCCACAACTGAACAGTGCTCCCACTCAAAGACAGCTTTAACATCCAAAGGGCAAAGAAAAGTATTTGGCTTGTCCTAGAAAAAAATCAGCAAGAAAACTGAGTTCTATTTAGATGGTGACAGGTGCTCTCAACAATTGGATGTTGAAATAAAGGTAGACTTATATTTAAAAAAAAAAAAAAAAAGATCTTGGAGAACTGAGAGCCTATCTTGATTCAATCAGTTCTGTTGATTATATTTCTTGAACATCTCTTGAATCAATTTTTCACTTCTCTTTTTTCACTACAGCTATATTGGTGACAACAGTTCCTCCCCACGTATTCCCCATGCTATACCCAGGTTTATCTCTCCAACACCAAATTTTTCACCTCAAAGCTCTGCCAAACACAAAACAAAACTGAAAAATCTTCCTCATCTCCTAAGATAAAGCCTAGATTTTTCCACAAAGTATAAAGCTTTCAACAAACAGGCACCAAGTTTTGAGTTCTGTGTTATCTCTTTTTATTCAATTTGTTCTAATACAGAGTCCCATCCTTTTCTGAGAATATACCGTTTTTGTGCTTGCATACATCTTTTCTTCTAACAAAGTCCTCTCTTAACTGAAAGTTCAATTTCTTATCATTTCCAGTCTCCTCACTGATGCTTTCTCAAACCTAAAATGCACTTCACAAAACTAATTTCCACATCTATTTTTATAATAGTTAAGGCAAGTTTTAGTCATGCATTGTATTGGAGTGTTTGAGTGTCTTGCTCTATAAATTTCTAAAATATTATCAATACTTTATCTTATTTGCCTGTTTCATAGCAAAGAAAGTTAAAATTTTTATTGAATGAATGGATGTATTAAATAATAATTACTTCAAATATTCTGTGTGGCCATAAAAAATGCTTTTTTTCAAGAAGTAGCTTGTAAGCAAACATAAATTTAATAAATAATAATATGTGAGAACAGAAAATTGTATCCAAAAGCAATACAGATAAAATTCCCTAAAAATATTCAGAAAGAGAGTTGATGGAATCTGATGTAATTATTACTGAGAGTTCCTGATGGGGACTGAGACATCATTTAAATCTTAATGTAAGTTTTGCATAGTCTAGGACAGAATGACAAAAAGAAAATCCAAAAAAAATCAATAATTATGAGGAAGGAATGAAACAAAGATTATGGTAAGAATCTAGGTGGAATGGTGTCTCCAGTCTGTGCTGAACGGTAGTAAGAGACATGATTTAATAGAAAAAAAAAAACATCATAAAATCTTCTAAGTTTGGAAGAAGGTCAGAGTTGGAATCCAAGCTCTGCTTACTCATTTGTGACCTTCAATGAAGCTGTTCTGATGATAACATTCAATAATGAAGGTAATGTGTAAGAAATAGTAAGTGTTCAAAATTATTAGTTAAAATGTGAATAGCATTAGAAGAAATGAGGTTTCCTTGGGACTTTAACATACATGCAGTATGATTCAACCTTAAGCAATATTGTCTTATTAAAACGCCACAGTCATGAAAGTTGTACTTTCCCTACTCCCTTTGCTTAGAGACTATTTCTTATGTGATTAGCAAATGGGATTAAATTATATATATATTATAAAATTTATAATTTTATTGTAATCAGAATTATAACCTAATTCAGAATTTTAAAAAAATAAAACTATGCTCAATTTTCCATATCCCAAGAAGATAGTTTGGAGAAAGGCTCTTAGGAAAGCACTCAGCATCAAATTAACAAATAAACAAACAAATTAACTAAGCATGCAAGTTTCTGTAGACGAATACACTCCTGGACTTTGAATGAAACAAGATGATTAACTTCAAGCCTGTCAAATTGTTAAGAAAACTGAAATCTGCAGAGATTAAGCAACTGCCTAAATCTACAGTTAGTCTTGCAGGATTTTTTTAGAAGATGACTTCACAATCTCCATGATCTCTAACTCAGTATTTCCTTCTGACTGGTTCTAGGTGGGCATCTGTCAGCACAATAAATTAAGTCATGCATCTTTATCTTTAGATCTTTTGGGTAAATCACTAGTCCTCAATGAAAACCCATTTTTTAAGGCATAAAAAGATGCCCAGACAAAACCCCAAATTAAATTTGCAGCAAAACCCCTGCTACTTCAGTACATTAGCTACAGATCCAATAAATGTAAAGTGGTTGTTAAGCTTTTCAGCTTGAATGGCATCATTTTTTTTATTGCACTTGGAAGAAAAATGTGGTGGCATCCACCCAACATCATAAAACCAGGGCATCTAACAAAAGATGTTGTGAGCCTTGAGCTCCATTATAATTTCAGATTTGGTGTGCTTCCTACTCTGTAAATCACCTGAAATTTACAGCTGCACCTGCAAACTCAAGCGTGAGTCTAAACTCTTAGATAAATAGAACTGCTCACAGTGTTCCCTGAATGTGCACTGTTAGCAAAACTGGGCCCTCGGCCCAAGAAGGGCTCTAGATTTAGCAAAACTGCCTGCTTCTTTTTAGTCAAAATCAACTGGAACTTTGGAATTAAATATATTTAGAGATAGTCTCAATGTTTCAGATGGCTTAAAAGAGTCTATGATCAGTTATGTGGGAAAATAGATATTCCGTTTCATTGTTCATAAATGATCCATTTCCAACATTCTATACTTTTTTCCGTTTCCCCTTTCATTATTGTTGCTATTCAGTCACTCAGTCATGTCTGATATTTTGCAACCCTGTGGACTGAAGCAGTCAGTCCAGGTTGCCCTGTCCTTCATCACCACCCAGAGCTTGCTCAAACTCTTGTCCATCAAGTCAGTGACACCATCCACCTGACTCATCCTCTGTCATCCCCTACCCTCATAGCTTCAATTTTTCCCAAATCAGAATCTTTTCTAGTGAATTGGCTCTTTGCATTAGGTGGCCAAAGTATTAGAGCTATAGCTTCACCCTCAGTTCTTCCAATGAATATTCAGGACTGATTTCCTTTAGGATTGACTGGTTGGATCTCATTGCTATCCAAGGGACTCTCAAGATTCTTCTCCAGTACAATTCAAAAGCATCAATTTTTTGGCCCTCATCCTTTTTTATAGTCCAACTCTCACATCCATACATGACTACTGGAAAACTCATTGCTTTGACCATATGGACTGTTGTCAGTAAAGCAATGTCTCTGCTTTTTAATACGCTGTCTAGGTTGATTATAACTTTTCTTCCAAGGCGCAGACATCTTTTAATTTCATGGCTGCAGTCACCATCTGCAGTGATTTTGGAGCCCAAGCAAATAAAGTCTGTCACTATTTCCATTGTTTCCCCAGCTATTTGCCATGAAGTGATAGGACCAGATGCAATGATCTCATTTTTGAATGCTGAGTTTTAAGCCACTTTTTTCCACTTTCCTCTTTTAGTTTCATCAAGACACTCTTTAATTCCTCTTTGCATTCTCCCATAAGGATGGTGTTATTTTTATATCTGAGATTATTGATATTTCTCTCAGCAACCTTAATTCCAGCTTGTGCTTTATCCAGCCTAGCATTTCACATGATGGACTCTGCATATAAGTTAAATAAGCAGGTGACAATATACAGCCTTGGTGTTTTCCTTTGCCAATTTGGAAGCAGTTTGTTGTTCCATGTCCAGTTCTAACTGTTGCTTCTTAATCTGCATACAGGTTTCTCAGGAGGCAGGTAAGGTGGTTTAGTATTCCCATCTCTTGAAGAATTTTCCAGTTTGTTGTGATCCACACAGTCAAGGCTTTAATGTAGTCAATGAAGAAGTAGATGGTTTTCTGGAATTCTCTTGCTTTTTCTATGATCCAGTGGATATTGGCAATTTGAGCTCTGGTTCCTCTGCCTTTTCTAAATCTAACTTGAGCATCTAGAAGTTCTTGGTTCATGTACTGTTGAAGCCTGTCTTGGAGAATTTTCAGCATTACTTTCCTAGCATGTGAGATGAGTGCAATTGTGCAGTAGTTTGAACATTTTTTGGAATTGCCTTTCTGAGGGACTGGAATGAAAATTGACCTTTTCCAGTCCTGTGGCCACTGCTGAGTTTTCCAAATTTGCTGGCATATTGAGTGCGGTACTTTCACAGCCGCACTTGAATAGGACTTGAATAGAATTCCATCACCTCCATTACCTTTTTTCGAAATGATACTTCCTAAGTCCCACTAGACTTCGAACTCCAGGATGTCTGGCTCCAAGTGAGTGATCACATAATCATGGTTCTCTGGGTTATTAAATCTTTTTAATATAGTTCTTCTGTGTAGTCTTGCCAACTTTTCTTAATATCTTCTGCTTCTGTCAGGTCAGTATCATTTCTGTCTTTTACTGTGCCTATCTTTGCATGAAATGTTCCCTTGGTGACTCTAATTTTCTTGAAGGGATCGCTAGTCTTTTCCATTCTGCTGTTTTCCTCTATTTCTTTGCATTCATCACCAAGGAAGGCTTTCTTATCTCTTCTTGCTATTTCCTGGAACTCTGTATTCAGATGGGTATATGTTTCCTTCTCTCCCTGCCTTTAGCATCTCTTCTTTCCTCAGCTATTTGTAAGGCCTCATCAGACAAACATTTTGCCTTCTTGCATTTCTTTTTATTGGAGATGGCCTTGGTCACTGCCTTCTGTACTATGTCATGAACCTCTGTCCATAGTTATTCCAGCACTCTGTCTATCAGATCTAATCCCTTGACTCTATTTCTCACTTCCACTGTATAATCATAAGGGTTTGATTTAAGTCAGACCTGAATGGTCTAATGGTTTTCCCTAGTTTCTTCAATTTAAGTCTGAATTTGGCAATAAAGAGTTCATTATCTCAGCCACAGTCAGCTCCTGGTCTTGTTTTTGCTGACTGTATAGACCTTCTCCATCTTTGGCTGCAAAGGATATAATCAATCTGATTTTGCTATTGACCATCTGGTGATGTCCATGTGTAGAGTCTTCGCTTGTGTTGTCGGAAGAAGGAGTCTGCTATGACCAGTGTGTTCATTGGCAAAATCTGTTAGCCTTTGCCCTGCTTCATTTTGTACTCCAATGTCAAATTTGCCTATTACTCCGTGTATCTCTTGACTTCCTACTTTTGCATTCCAGTCCCCTATGATGAAAAGGACATCTTTTTGTGTATGTTAGTTCTAGAAGGGCTTACAGGTCTTCATATAACTGTTCAACTACAGCTTCTTCAGAATTATTGGTTGGGGCATAGACTTGGATAACTGTGATATTGAACGGTTTGCCTTGGAAACAAACAGAGATCATGCTGTCATTTCTGAGATTGCACTCAAGGACTGCATTTTGGACTCTTCTGTTGACCCTGAGGGCTACTCCATTTCTTCAAAGGGATTCTTACTCATATAGATACAATGGTCCTCTGAATTAAATTTGCTCTCCATTCCTGTCCATTTTAGTTCACTGATTCCTAAAATGTCGATATTCACTCTTGCCATCCCGTTTGACCACTTCCAATTTACCTTGATTCATGGACTTAACATTCCAGGTTCCCATGCAATATTGCTCTTTACTGCATTGAACTTTATTTCTAACACCAGTCACATCTACAACTGGGCATTATTTTCACTTTGACTCTATCTCTTCATTCTTTTTGGAGCTATTTCTCCACTGATCTCCAGTAGCATATTGGGCACTGTAGTCATGTATGGATGTGAGAGTTGGACTGTGAAGAAGGCTGAGCACTGAAGAATTGATGCTTTTGAACTGTGGTGTTGGAGAAGACTCTTGAGAGTCCCTTGGACTGCAAGGAGATCCAACCAATCCATTCTGAAGGAGATCAGCCCTGGGATTTCTTTGGAGGGAATGATGCTAAAGCTGAAACTGCAGTACTTTGGCCACCTCATGCAAAGAGTTGACTCATTGGTAAAGACTCTGATGCTGGGAGGGATTGGGGGCAGGAGGAGAAGGGGACGACAGAGGATGAGATGGCTGGATGGCATCACTGCCTCCATGGACCAGAGTCCCAGTGAACTCCGGGAGCTGGTGATGGACAGGGAGGCCTGGCGTGCTGCGATTCATGGGGTCGCAAAGAGTCGGACATGACTGAGCGACTGAACTGAACTGAACTGACCTGGGAAGTTCATCTTTCAGTGTCATATCTTTTTGCCTTTTCATTGTTCACGGGGTTCTCAAGACAAGAATACTAAAGTGTTTTCCCATTCCCTTCTGCAGTGAACCACATTTTGTCAGAATTCTCCATCATCACCTGTCTGTGTTGGGTGCCCCCACATGGGCATGGCTCATAATTTCATTGAGTTAGACAAGGTTGTGGTCCATGTGAACAGTTTAATTAGTTTCTGTGATTGTGGTTTTCATTCTGTCTTCCGGGAGGAACCTATCTAGGGCTCAAATGTTAAGGACTTTCTCATCAGGGCAGTAGAAGTGTTGGTTCAGCCCCCTAACATGAATTCTATCTTAAATTTTGCCCCCTAAGTGCCTCACTCATATCACTCTGGTCACTGCAATCGCCCATTTTTGGAATTACCTCACTGCCTTATCAACTGTCTTCCAAATTTTCAGTGCCTCCCCAAGATGGCTAGCTTCTGAGGTGTCCTTCTGCACCAGAGCACTGATTCCTAATTGTATTTAGGAGCCTCTCTCTCCTATTTCCTTATCAATGCTCCAGTTCTTTCTGCACTGTTGATGTCGAGAATGCTGTCACATAGACAACTTTATAAATAGCGTTTCCATTTTTTAGATAAAAAGACTGAAAGAATTTGATGTAAGCTCCCCAGGTAGTGCTTGAATATTGTAGAAAAATGCCTGGATACTAAGGAATGCATTTTTTTTTTACTGTGATTTTTCTATTTTATTTTTATTCATGATAGTAATTACTTGACAATACACTTAAAAATATTTATTTATTTCCCTGTGCCAGGTCATAGATGAGTCATGTGGGATCTATTTCTCTGATGAGGGATTGAACCCAGGCCCCCTGTGTTGGGAGTGTGAGTCTTTTATATATAAATTTATTTATTTTAATTGGAGGTTAATTACTTTAGTGTCCCCAGTGCTCACTTCCACTTTGGTGTTATCACCTAGCGTGACCAAATCTCACCATCCATCTACAGCCTCCAGCTGAGGCCTCTCTGCTAGGAAAGGATTCTTCCTCACACGTGTACAGGGAGCTACCACTCACCTTGGTGTCCACACCAGATCCTGTGTTTTCTAGTTTGTCACATACACTCTAAATTTCATATTTATTGTTGTTTTTCAATAATGTTACATGCGTTGGTTTTATCACGTTGGTGTATTTTAGTTTTTTTATGGTCTGTTTTTTTCACATTCAGACTTTTATTTTATATGATGAATCTTTAATTCTCTCACCTCAAAACAGTGTATAAATAGGTAACTAAAGTTATAGATTTGGGGCTGGGATTCTCAGTTGCACCAGTAAAATGAATTCACGTTTGCAGTCCCACTATATCTCTGCTTAATATACGTCTTGCCAGCATCTCTTCCCCNTAAGAGACAGCCTCAAAACAGTGTATAAATAGGTAACTAAAGTTATAGATTTGGGGCTGGGATTCTCAGTTGCACCAGTAAAATGAATTCACGTTTGCAGTCCCACTATATCTCTGCTTAATATACGTCTTGCCAGCATCTCTTCCCCTCCTCGTCACTACTGCCTTTTAATTGGTAAGCAAAGAATCTCATTGCAATTTCTCAAAATGAAGGTAACATGTTGTATTTAAAAATGACTAAGCAACCTCTAGACTGAAGTCCAACTACACAGTGTATATGGGTTTGGTAGCATTATACCAGATTTTCTTATTAAAATCTGTATGCAGCAGTGACCCATTACTAAGATGTTCAGTGATTTTAGAAATGAAGTTAAGAGGCATTATCACCAAATAATCTCTTTTTTCTAAAACAGTTTAACCCTCCTTGTCAATAGCAATGATGGTAACAAGTTTTTTAGCATGGGACTCACCAATTCTAAACCACATTATTAGAAGTGATACGTGGTTTGTTTGCTTCTTTGCTTATTTGTGATACTTCAGTTAAAAACTAAATTATATAGCAGTAGACAAAGAAATTATTTAATTCAACTCTTACTGACATAAAGATGAGGACAAAAGGCAAGGAAAAATTATTCAGTTTCCCCCAAAACAGAGAAGATGATTCTTTCTCAAATACATATTAATAAAGAAATTACTTTTTAAATTAATTTATTTATTTTAATTGGAGGCTAATTATTTTACAATATTGTAGTGGTTTTTGCCATACATTGACATGAATCAGCCATGGGTGTACATGTGTCGCCCATCCTGAACCCCCCTCTGTGAGTGTTTTAAAGTGTGGGTTTTGGTGATAGGAATATTTAGTATAGATATTGTTTTAATTTTCATAATGGAGAATTTTGAACATGCACATAAATAGCTTTGTATAAAAAATTCTCATCTCCCTACCACTTGAATTCAGCATCATCAACACTGGTCAGTCTTGGCCCAGACTCACCCTATTCAATCTTCCTCCTTCAGATGATTTTGAATGTATCTGAGAAATTATATCACTTCATCTGTTAATATTTCAGTATGCAGTTTCAAAACTGACAACCCATTGTTGTTGTTCAATCGCCCAGTTGTGTCTGATTCTTTACAAGCCCAAAGATTGCAGCATACCAGGCCTCTTTCTGTGTTGTATCTTTTTGTCTTTTTATATGGTTCACGAAGTTCTCATGGCAAGCTTATGGGGGTAGTTTTGCTTTTCCCTCTTCCAATGGGTCGCGTCTTGTCAGAACTCCCCACTACAACATGTGCATCTTGGGTGGCCCTTCACAACATGGCTCATGGCCTCACATGAGCCCCTTCACCATGACAAGACAGTTATCTGTGAAGGGAAGGACTCATTAACTTTACCATAATATTAGTATTAGGTGTAAAATTTCAAATAATTTATTATTATCATCAAATATCTAGTCAACATGGATATTTCCAGTTATCCATTACTAAAAACTTAAATTTAGGCCTTACTTTTCCTCTTACTGCTGTATGGCTTCATTCTTCTTATCTGTAAAAAGAAATTAAAAGCCACACCTGAAAGGGGCGTTGAGGATTAAATGAAATGAAGTAAATATATATATATATATTTAAAGATATTTCACAATGCAATTTTAGAGTTGTAGAATATATACTAAATCTAAGTCATCAGAAAGTCATCAAGGGCAAATATAAAAATAAAATTGAGACTGGAAGAGCTAAATCACACTCTGACCATCTTCAGATTCTTCTTTTATGTTCTCTCTTCCTCCTCCATCAAGAGCCATTGCTCTCACTCCTTCTTCACTCATGTTTACCTATTTGCGCCCCTCAAAATGATGACAATTACCTCTTTGTCACTTGGAAATGAAGGCGAGCAAAACTGCACTATGGTACTGAAGTTAATGACGCAAAAATTAAAAAAACAGAGTGGCAGTGTATAAATTTTCTCACTTATTTTAGAGAATCTCTTTGAACTTATGGGGCCATTTCTAAGCAGAGAAAATTTCTCTCTCCATTTGAATTCATAGAAGTGACAGCTAATATATTTATAAAAAGTAGCTAATCTCCTATAATATATTTCACAATTTACCCTAAAAATCATTTTTCACTCATAGAAAAACAGAGTGCCAATTTCCTCCCTATTTTACTTTGTCACAGAATTTTCCTTATTTTGATATTATTTCAAATGAAATATGGGAAACAGAAGTTTGAATTGTTGAAACTCAATTCAAAATACATTTTTAATGATAAAAATGCCCAGTTTTTAATAATGTATGTTCAGGTTTTGCCTCCTATGAGCAGTGTACGTGTGAGCATATTTTTTCACACTAACATCTTTCTAAACTTTTGCCTATTTGATATGTAAAAATAATATCTCTTGTTTTAAGTTATTCACCTTTGCTTATTAGTACAGTTGAATATTTGATATTTTATTGGCTATTTCATTGGTTTCTTATTATATTTATATACTTTTTGATTTTTGTATTGGATCATTTGTCTTTTTTTATATTGAATTTTTTATCATATGTACACAGTAGAGGTTTCATTTCCCTTTTTTACAGGTTACAAATTGGCTCTGAACTTTCTATAATTTTGACTGATGTTGTGTATCTTGAATACTAATAATCACTGGAGTTGCATGGTATTTAAATGTTGAAGATTTCAAAGTACTCGTTGGAATAAATTCTTATCACACCTCAGTATTACAAAGGTCTTTTAAAGATAATAAATTGAAAGTGACATTTTCCTGGATGCACAGTCAGAGAGATGGCAAACTTATGACCAGAAACAAGAATCCGTATATCATTACCAACTCTCTCCTCTTTTCTTTTTCTTTTTTAAATCTGTTACCACAGGAAATAGAAAACTACATGTAGGCAAGGCATCTGTGGAAAGCCAATCAATTGATTTTTGTTTTGTTTTATTTTGTTGTTGTCGTTTTGTTTTATGACCCTGTCTTTTGTATGTGAGGAGCAGCAAATAAAAGTTTGATATTCATCAGTACTTCTGTATGACCTTGTCAGGTGATGCTGAACATTCCTCCATCAAGCAAAACTAAGCACTTGCTGGATGAGTAAATGAGTGATAGTCTCCTGTCCAACTCTTTGTGACCCCATGGACTATAGCCTGCCAGGATCCTCTGTCCATGGAATTCTCCAGGCAAGAATACTGGAGTGGCTTGACATTTCCTTCTTCAGGGGATCTTCCTGATCCAGGGATGGGTCTTCTGAATTCCAGGCAGATTCTTTACAGTCTGAGCCACCAGGGAAGTCTACTATTGAGAGACATTTCTAAATATATTGACAGGTCAACTTAAAAAATATCAGCAGATACATGCTTGACTTCCGATTATAATCTATAGACGATATATTAGACTCTGTATTGAATCCATAAACCTTTTCCAAAGGAATACCTGAGACAGAAGTAGCAATAAATGTTATTTAGATGACACTTGTCATCAATCAGATGAAATAATTTAGATAGCCCTTGTTTTTCTCAAAGAGATGGTGACTGAGCAAGTGGTAAGGAAGGAAATACAATGTGCTTAACTTTATATGAAAAATAATGTTCAGCTCCATGTTGCTGAATATAGTTCTGTTTTTGCCACACATTCTCTACTTCAAATTATTTGCTGGATAACCAGACATGTTCTGAGAGATACAAGAGAAGGAAAGGAAAGCTCTTTTACTGGCAAGGAAAGGCTGGATTTGTGGAAGATGTCTTCGAAGTATCATTGCTCAAATAATTTTAGAGTTATTTTTGCAATTTCCCTCAAAATTTGTTTTGTGCCTACTGTATTTTATTTAAACAATGACCTTGAAAAAATGAATAATGACAACTTGAGTATTATATATTTCACTAATATTAATTTAAAATAACAAATGGCTGTTATTCCACTTTGTCTTTGTCCTATAACCCTCCTTACTAAGAGGTTCATTAAAAGGAGCAACAATTTTTTGTCATTATTAATGATATTCAATATAATATCATTATTAGAACCTAAGAAGCAAAGTTAAAGGAGGGCCTTTCAGGAATAGAAGCACTATTTGGTCTCTCTTATTTATTATCACTTCCTCAGGGCCAGATTTGGTGCCTGACATATAATGTTAGTTAGTCGTATCTGACTCTTTGTGATCCCATGGACTGTAGCCCACCAGGCTCTTCTGTACATGGAATTTTCCAGGCAAGAATACTGTAGTCACTTGCTGCTTCCTTCAGACACTCAATAATTCTTACTAAGTAAATAAAAGAAAAATTCAGAATTCCAGAACCATTTGATTAAGCAAGAATTTCTTAGTGTGACTCTGCCATTGAGTTTACTCATACCTGTGGAACAAAGACTCCTTTGGGCAGTTTTACAAGATTAAGCATTTTAAAATATAAACTTTTACTTAAAAATTACCTAAATTAACCAAATATGTTTATAAGCATAATAAATAATCATTTGATAAAGAAATCAGTTATATGATACGTGCAAATCCACTTTCTACTACTAATAATGGAAACACTCTATTCCATTATGTGGGAAATATTGTGTTAGAATACTATTTTTCTGACAGTTTTCCAGAACAACCATCTCCAGCAAACATGCATGATTAATTGAAAATGACAGAATCAAAACAGTCTATCAGAATGGCTGATCATGCAATTGAGGCTTACCATGTTAGAAAATATAATTAATTATAAGGAAAATGGATATTTATAAATTGTCAAATAAATCTACTTTAAATATAGTTCACCACTTATTTTATTATTTTCAGATTACTGTATGAGGATTTAGAGAGAGCAAAGTGTTTTTAGCTATAAAAAGGTTAATTAAGGATTTTTTTCTTTCTCTGTGAGTCTTACATTCTCTGAGATGAGATCTGGCTAGGACAATTAACACAATTTTGTATTTGTGCTTTGAGAAGTTTGCTTTCAGAAATTTTCAATAGAGGATAAAATATCTGTATCTCTCTACTTCATTGACTCTCCATCTGTTGTCAGCAATTATTTGAGAGAGTGCTTCTTATTTTCTTCACACTGTCTCTTAATTTCTTTTTATCTTTTAACAGTTTCATAATTAACTCTATATTATGGTAAATATCCTTGGGGAAAATACTAAAGATATTTAGTGCAGAGTATTTACATTACAGAAGACTTGAGGTGATCTGGCTCCCATAATGGGTATACAAATCCCCTTTAATTTTTTTATTGAGGAATAGATGTTACACATTTTGTTGTTAGTATTGTTCTTGGTAAAAACAAAATAATTATGTAAATTGAAACAAACTGGATGGATGGTTTTCTTTTCAGAACAAAAAGTAGGCATCCTGAAATAATTGAAAAGTAAATCCTGTATAAATTGCTGAAATTTTCCAACATCAAATCAAAAGTGATATTTGGTTTAGTTAGCCCTTTAAGTCCATCAGTGAGCTCTTGTTAATCAGTCCATATTATTGTAAATTCAAAAATATCATTTTATTAAAATATCACCTATTATTTTAAATGAATTGTCATGCATTTCTGGATGTTTTTGGAGGTGTGATTCACAGAACAAACTGTACCATTTCAGAAGGTGGTAAGTGTTAATAGCAGTTTCAAATAGAATGAGAAGCAAAGTGCAACTCTCTACTCCAGCAGAGGTTGGGTTGGGTCGGGGAATGGGAAATGGATTCTAAAACTAATTTGCAAAGGCATTTGAAGTAATAAAAATAGAAATAGTTTCCAAAAGTTGAAATTCTTTTATGCTATCATGAAGAACAGTAGGATAGAGTCTGAAATTGTTACATTATTTGTTCCTACTCAATAAGTTATTCTTGATTTAGGGGTATACATTAAACATTGCAGAAAGTCTTCTTATACAAAATAACTGCAATCTTAGAAGTAGAAAAACAACTACTATAAATACTGTACAAAAAAAGAGTTGAAAATATGCTTCTGGATAGCTCAACCAAAATAATTTATTATAGTAATATTAATTAAATGATAAATGCAATTAAGAATATCATATATTAATTAGTTGAAGATTATGACACTTTTGAGACTATAAATTTGAGCAGTACTAAAAATGACTTGAATATTCCCAAATTTTTGCTTCTACCTTCATTCTTAACTTCAAGAGTGATAGATGATCCCATTTTAAGATTCCACCTGCTATATACAACATGGAGAAAATCCTCTGATTTTGTGTATCATATATTATTTTTATTTACTCTAGTAATATAACTTAATATTAAAGTGTTTTTGGAATAGAAGAGAAAGACACACTAAAACAACTTATATAGGACCAATCTTAACAACTCGTGGTCAAACATATTTATCCTCTGGTTATATTTTGCTCTCTACATCCCTAGACTTTGGAAAGCAAGTTCTTCGCTAAATTGAGAAAGATCTGAGATTTTGGTCACATTTGGATTTGAATCTCAGCTGTGTTACTTACCAGTTGTGTAATGTGAAGAAAGTACTTATCTCCAAAAATTCATTCCCTGTACAAGAATAAGGGCATAAGCTTGGTAGATCTTATCATATGTGGTTGTTATCAAAATTAAGTGACGTACATGTAAAGCATTTATCACAAGCTCTGGTGTATATAAATTTTTTGTTAACTGCTAATTATCAATAGTATCATCACTGTGTCTTTACAAATTAAGATGGAACAAAAGGACATGATAAGAAAGATCTTTTGGAAAAATGTGAGGAAGAAAATGAAAAAGAAGACAGGAAGACATGGAGAATACTCTGGAGTAGGTGCTTGCAAATGTTGAAATGGGCATTATCAAAGTCATTAACTAAATAATGAAGAGGGAGGCTAATATTTATTGAGCAATTGCAACATACCAAGAGTCTTCAAAACACTGAAATTGAGGCTCAGAAAAGTTATGCAGTTGTACCAAGTCATATTTCTAAAAAATTATTCACAAGAAAGAATATTCAGTATTTTGATCCAATTAAGCTAAGTTAAATCATTATTAGTCTCTTACATCCTGCTTATGATGTTGCTTCGGGGATAATTACTCTTGAGGAAACATGCACCTGACACCAGAGTTAGACTATAAGTATCCTGACATTATTCAGTTCAGTTAGTCACTCAGTCATGTCCAACTCTTTGCGATCCCATTAATCACAGCACACCAGGCTTCCCTGTCCACCACCAACTCCCGGAGTTCACTCAGACTCACGCCCATCGAGTCAGTGATGCCATCCAGCCATCTCATCCTCTGTCACCCCCTTCTCCTCCTGTCCCCAATCCCTCCTAGCATCAGAGTCTTTTCCAGTGAGTCAGCTCTTCACATGATGTGGCCAAAGTACAGGAGTTTCAGCTTCAGCATCATTCCCTCCAAAGAAATCCCAGGGCTGATCTCCTTCAGAGTGGACTGCTTGGATCTCCCTGCAGTCTAAGGGACTCTCAAGAGTCTTCTCCAACACCACAGTTCATTAACCCCAAATAATCTGGTTTACTAATGAACTAAATAGTAAATCTGCTGGTCACCAAATTGCATAATGGAGGTGAAGGATTTACCCCAGATCATAAAGCAATGAAAAGACATCAGCCAATTGTCCTACAATTCAACTCAGTTCTGACCCTATCTATCCAGAGATAATGACAGATTCAATGGGTTAAGGCTCAGTCCTGCAAGATTAACTCCGCTCTCCACTTCAGAGCCCAGTCACAATTCCAGGTTATCACTTGACTGACCTATAGATTGGAAGTTCCAATGACCCTTACTCTGAGCTTCCCTTGGATGCAATCTCAAAAATGACAGAATGATCTCTGTTCGTTTCCAAGGCAAATCATTCAAGTCTATGCCCTGACCAGTAATGCTGAAGAAGCTGAAGTTGAAAGGTTTTATGAAGACCTACAAGATGTTTCAGAACTAACATCCAAAAAAGATGTCCTTTTCATTATAGGGGACTGGAATGCAAAAAAAGGAAGTCAAGAAACACCTGGAGTAACAGGAAAATTTGGCCTTGGAGTACAGAATGAAGCAGGGCAAAGGCTAATAGAGTTCTGTCAAGAGAACTCACCAGTCATAGCAAACACCCTCTTCCAACAACACAAGAGAAGACTCTACATATGGACGTCATCAGATGGTCAACATCAAAATTATATTGAGTATATTCTTTGCAATCAAAGATGGAGAAGCTCTATTCAGTCAGCAAAAACAAGACCAGGAGCTGACTGTGGCTCAGATCATGAACTCCTTATTGCCAAATTCAGAGTTAAATTGAAGAAAGTAGAGAAAACCACTAGACCATTCAGCTATGACCTGTCAAATCCCTTATGACTATACAGTAGAAGTGAAAAATAGATTTAAGGAATTAGATCTGATAGATAGAGTGCCTGATGAACTATGGAAGGAGGTTTGTGACATTGTACAAGACACAGGAATCAAAACCATCCCCAAGAAAAAGAAATGCAAAAGAGCAAAATGGCTGTCTGNAGTCAGCAAAAACAAGACCAGGAGCTGACTGTGGCTCAGATCATGAACTCCTTATTGCCAAATTCAGAGTTAAATTGAAGAAAGTAGAGAAAACCACTAGACCATTCAGCTATGACCTGTCAAATCCCTTATGACTATACAGTAGAAGTGAAAAATAGATTTAAGGAATTAGATCTGATAGATAGAGTGCCTGATGAACTATGGAAGGAGGTTTGTGACATTGTACAAGACACAGGAATCAAAACCATCCCCAAGAAAAAGAAATGCAAAAGAGCAAAATGGCTGTCTGAAGAGGCCTTAAAAATAGCTGTGAAAAGAAGAGAAATGAAAGCAAAGGAGAAAAGGAAAGATATAAGTATCTGAATGCAGAGTTCTAAAGAATAGCAAGGAGAGATAAGCAAGCCTTCCTTGGTGATAAATGAAAAGAAAAAGAGGGAAACAATAGAATGGGAAAGACTAGATATCTCTTCAAGAAAATCAGAGATATCAAGGGTACATTTCATGCAAAGATGCTCTCAATAAGGATAGAAATGGTAGGGACCTAACAGAAATGGAAGATATTAAAAAGAGGTGGCAAGAACACACACAAGAACTGTACAAAAAAGATCTTCATGACCCAGATAATCACAATGGTGTGATCACTCACACTCACCTAGAGCCAGACATCCTGTAATGTGAGGTCAAGTGGGCCTTAGAAAACATCGCTATGAACAAAGCTAGTGGAGGTGATTGAATTCCAGTTGAGCTATTGAAATCCTAAAAGATGATGCTGTGAAAGTGCTGCACTCAATAAGTCAGCAAATTTGGAAAATTCAGCAATGGCCACAGGACTGGAAAAGGTCAGCTTTCATCCCAGTGCCAAAGAAAGGCAATGCCAAAGTATGCTCATACTACCACACAATTGTACTCATCTCACATGTTAGTAAAGTAATGCTCAAAATTCTCCAAGCCAGGCTTCGCAATACATGAACCATGAAATTCCAGATGTTCAAGCTGGTTTTAGAAAAGGAACCAGAGATCAAATTACCAACATCCACTAGATCATTGAAAAAGCAAGAAAGTTCCAGAAGAACATTTATTTCTGCTTTATTGACTATGTCAAAGCCTTTGACTGTGTGGATCACAACAACTGTGGAAAATTCTGAGAGAGATGGGAATACCAGAAAACCTGACCTGCCTCTTGAGAAATCTGTATGCAGGTCAGGAAGCAACAGTTACAAATGGACATAGAACAACAGACTGGTTCCAAATAGGAAAAGGAGTATGTCAAGGCTGTATATTGTCACCCTGCTTTTTTAACTTACATGCAGAGTACATCATAAGAAATGCTTGGGCTGGAAGAAACACAAGTTGGAATCAAGATTGCTGGGAGAAATATCAATAACCTCAGATATGCAGTTGATACCACTGCTATGGCAGAAAGCGAAGAATTAAAGGGCTTCTTGATGAAAGTTAAAGAAAAGGTGAAAAAGTTGGCTTAAAACTCAACATTCAGAAAGCTAAGATCATGGCATCCAGTCCCATTACTTCATAGTGAAAAATGGGATAACAATAGAAACAGTGAGAGACCTTATTTTTGGGAGCTCCAAAATCACTGCAGATGGTAACTATAGCCATGAAATTAAAAGATGTTTGCTCCTTGGAAGAAAAAATATGACCAACCTAGACAGCATATTAAAAAGCAGAGACATTGCTTTACCAACAAAAGTCCATCTCGTCAAGGCTATGGTTTTTCCAGTAGTCAAGTATGGACGTTAGAGTTGGACTATGAAGAAAGCTGAGTGCCAAAAAATTGATGCTTTTAAACTGTGATGTTGGAAAAGACTCTTGAGAGTCTTTTGGACTGCAAGGAGATCCAACCAGTCCATCCTAAGGGAAATCAGTCCTGAATATTCATTGGAAGGATTGATGCTGAAGCTGAAACTCCAATATTTTGGTCACCTGATGTAAAGAACCGACTCATTGGAAAAAAACCCTGATGGTGGGAAAGATTGAAAGCGGGAGGAGAAGGGGACGACAGAGGATGAGATGATTGGGTAGTATCACTGACTCGATAGATCTGAGTTTGTGTAGTCTCCCATTGTTGGTAATGGACAAGGAAGCCTGGCATGCTGCAGTCCATGGGGTCACAAAGAGTCAGACATGACTGAGTGACTGAACTGAACTGAGCTGAAAAATCCTTTAATTGGTCATAGTCTAATGGTGACATTGGTCTTCTTTGAAACCACTCATATTGACTGAAATAAAAATGCATAATGTAAGAGCTGTGAATTTCAGTTTTATTTGAGGACTTAGGACTATAGGTCCAGGAGAGATCCTCTCATATAATGCTGAAAAACTGCTTCATAGAGGTAGGAGAAGATCCTGGATATATATCTTCATGTATGATGCTAAAGCTGAACTCCAGTACTTTGGCCACCTCATGCAAAGAGTTGACTCATTGGAAAAGATTCTGATTCTGGGAGGGATTGGGGGCAGGAGGATAAGGGAATGACAGAGGATGAGATGGCTGGATGGCATCACCGACTCGATGGATGTGAGTCTGAGTGAACTTCGAGAGTTGGTGATGGACAGGGAGGCCTGGCAGGCAGCGATTCATGGGATCGCAAAGAGTCGGACATGACTGAGCAACTGAACTGTACTGAACTGATATATATATCTTTCAACTATGTTTCAGCACGCTATTAACCATACATCCTGTTAGTCACGTGGATCAGACATCCCAGTTAATGAATTTAGTGTTTATGTACCAAAAGATGCAAGAGTCTGGTGTTACTGAAATTCTTCCATATTAACTACCTAGGGTCCCGTGTATCCAAAACACAGGATGTTTCATCCTAAATTCCTTTGAGGGTGGATTATGGTCAGCAACTTGATCCATATATTATTGGGATGATATCCAGCAATATTCTTTATTTACATTCATTTGACATGTATTCAACTATTGCTGTGTAACATTTTACATAGTGTTTCTTCTGTTCTTCTTGAATTTTATATAAAATTGCCTTTCCAAAGAGATCTATACATTTTATATATGCATCATCTATACAAGTATAATATAAGCCAACAAATAATATTTTGATATTTCCATAAATCCTAGCTCAGAGTTGAAAAGCAATCTTTGAATAGGAATTTGAATGATTGACCATGGAGAAAGCATACCCAGGCCAAGTGGCATATTCTCTAAAATACACGATGAATATGATTATGATGAAATGACACATTGCTCAGAATGGAAATGGATGAAGAGGCTGTTAATTCTACTCTGATCTTAAAACTGCCTTGTACAGCTATTAAAGAAGTCTGCTCTTTGAGGCCATGAGCAAAAGAATCAATCATTTACAACTTTACATACATCCATAGAACCGGGAATTATCTTACATGACTGCAGTTATCTTATCTCTTGAATGTTAACCAAGAGCCTTAAGTACACCAACAAGTCTTGATTCACTATTCTAATTCTAGGAATATGTTCAAAGAGAAAACTAACCAAATTTTAAGGACAAATACTCTTATCGAAGAATTAGGGTAACTGATATTTGGAAATTGCTCTAGTCCAAAAATAAGAGCTTGTTCAACTGTATCATGGTTATCTCGTCAATGAGTATTACATACACTGTAAAGACTTATATATAGGAAGGATATTTAATGCCACTGAGGAAATGAGAAGATAAAAAATGCAAAAATTATCTTTGTTACTCATAATAAAATAGAACAATATATATTTAAAATATTATCCTTTTATTTTCTCTAAAAAGAAATTATTTTTAATTATTTTAATTTAAAATTGTCTTTATTCTTAAAATTTTAATACTGAGCATGCTAAACATTTTATAGTCACAATAACTTTAAAGACTAATACAGTTAANGAGAGGGGGATGGGGGGAGGGATTAGGAGCTCATATACACTCGTGGCTGATTCATGTCAATGTATAGTAAAATGAATACATATTGTAAAGCAAAACAAACTAAAAAAATTATTAAAAAAATAAAATAATAAAAAAAAGAAAATTAGAGATAATAGGGGAACATTTCAAGCAAAGATGGGCACAATAAAGTACAGAAATGACAAGGATCTAACAGAAGCAGAAGAGATTAAGAACAGGTGACAAGAATATACAGAACTATACAAAAAAAAAAGTCTTAATGACCCAGATAACTATGATAGTGTGGTCAGTTATCTACAGCCAGACATTCTAGAGTGTGAAGTCAAGTGGGACCCAGAAAACATTACTATGAAAAAGCCTGTGGAGGTGATGGAATTCCAGCTGAGCTATTTCAAATCGTAAAAGATGAGGCTGTTAAAGTGCTACATTCCATATGTCAGCAAATTAGAAAATCTCAGCAGTGATCACAAGACTGGAAAATAATCAGCTTTCACTCCAATCTCCAAAAACAAGGCAATGCCAAAGAATGTTCAAACTACTGTACAATTACGCTCATTTCACATGCTAACAAGTGAAGTCACTCAGTCGTGTCCAACTCCTTGGGATCCCATGGATTCTAGCCTACCAGGCTTCTCTGTCCATAAGATTTTCAAGGCAAAAGTACTATAGTGGGTTGCCAGTTCCTTCTCCAGGGGATCTTCCCAACCCCGGGATAGAACTCAGGTCTCCCATATTGTGGGCAGATGCTTTACCCTCTGCACCACCAAGGAAACCCTCATTTCACATGCTAACAAAGTAATGCTCAAATCTTCAAGACAAGCTTCAGCCATATGTGAACTGAGAACTTCTAAATGTGAAAGATGGATTGAGAAAAGGCAGATGNCCGGGATAGAACTCAGGTCTCCCATATTGTGGGCAGATGCTTTACCCTCTGCACCACCAAGGAAACCCTCATTTCACATGCTAACAAAGTAATGCTCAAATCTTCAAGACAAGCTTCAGCCATATGTGAACTGAGAACTTCTAAATGTGAAAGATGGATTGAGAAAAGGCAGATGAATCAGACATCAAATTTCTACATCCATTGGATCATAGAAAAGACAAGAGAATTCCAGGAAAAAAAAAATCTGCTTCATTGACTATACCACCCTTTGACTGTGTGGATCACAATAAACTGTGGAAAATTCTTAAAAGAGATGGGAATATCAGACCACTTTACCTGCCTCCTTAGAAACTTGTATGCTGGTCAAGAAGTGACAATTAGACTGGACATGGGACAATGGAGAGTTTCCAAATTGGGAAAGGAGTACATAAAGGCTAAATGCTGTCACCCTGCTTTTTAAACTTATATTCAGTGTACACTATGCAAAATGCCAGGATAGTTAATCACAAGCTGGAATCAAGATTGCCAGGAGAAATATCGACAACCTCAGATATGCAGATGATACCTCTTCAATGGCAGAAAGCAAAGAGGAATTAAAGAGCTTCTTGACAAGGCTGGAATAAGGGAGTGAAAAGCTGGCTTAAAACTCAACATTCAAAAAACTAATAAGATCATGACATCTGGTCCCATCACTTCATGGCAAAAAAATGGGGAAGAAGTAAACAGTAACAGATTTTATTTTCTTGGGTTGTAAAATCACTATGGATGGTGACTGCAGTCACAAAATTAAAGGACACTTGGTCCTTGGGGAAAAAAGCTATGACAAACAAAGCATATTAAAAAGCAGTAACATCACTTTGCTGACAAAGGTTCATACACTCAAAGCTATGGTTTTTTCCAGTAGTCATGTACAGAGGTGAGAGGTGGACCATTAACAAGGTTGAGCACCAAAGAATTGATGCTTTTGGACTGTGGTGCTGGAGAAGACTCTTGAGAGTCCCTTAGGACTGCAAGGAGATCCAACCAGTTCATCCTAAGAGAAATCAGTCCTGAATATTCATTGAAAGTACTGATACTAAAACTGAAGCTCTAATGCTTTGGCAACTTAATGCAAAGATTCAACTCACTGAAAAAAGACCCTGATGCTGGGAAAGACTGAGGGCAGTAGAAGGGGAGGCAGAACATGACGTGGTTGAATGCATCATCAACTCAATGAACATGAGTTTGAACCAATTCCAAGAGATTTGGGAAGCCTTTCCTGTTGCAGTCCATGTGGTTGCAAAGAGTTGGACACAGCTGAACAACAGTTTTTCAAGTCATTATAGCAAAAGTGGATAATTGAATGATCAGATATCAAGGAATACACCTTCTTAGTAGCTAATGAATTGTATGTTTGTGATTATATATGCTATAGAAGGAATTAAATACTTGAGCAAAGCTATTAGGCTAGCAAGTTTAAATTTTCTTTCCAGTGTTAATTTTTCCTTTTATATATATATATATATATATATTGCAGAAAATAAAAAAAATAATCCCTGAAGGTGAAATGTAAAGGATAAAAATTGAGTAGATAGAGCTGAATTTAACATAAGATAGCATAATTTTATAGAAACGTGAATACTTTGATGCTAGTAAGGACAATGTTCCATGTGGACACTGGGCATGAATGAATTTGGGGTCTCTAAGATTCTCCCATGAAGGAATAGTAGCCCTGGTAATCAAATTACTGTTACTTCTGCCATGTAAAATTATGAGATTTGTTTCTATTCTGGGCAGTTTTTATTATACATTGGTGAGTTTAAAACTGCTCAGAGTCCTGCAATATATGCATCTGGTAGTCTAAGTTTAGCTAATTAGATGGACAATTAATCTTTAGTTATCTTCAAGGATGCTGTGGATTCCCGCCAAAGAAAGGGAGTAAACTGAACAGTCATTCATGTTTCTTCATTCCCCATGATTTTATTATTCAAAAAATAAATCAACTCAAATTGTGTAAGTGAAAGCTATGAAGTCTACAATATTGATGAATTAAAATGTAAGGCAGAGGTCCAGTACTCTAAGGGAGTCAAGAACAAGATGCTGGTAAAACACATTGGTTTTACTTTTCTTGGGCACATTGATAACATCAACAATCCAAAGAAAAATAGAAGAGGAAATCAGATTAATTGAAACATATACCTTGTTCTCTATATTTTGTATAACAAATTGAACTTAGTAACTAATTTATGTGATAGTGTACTAAACAGTAAATACAATTTGTATTTGATTACAAGGAGTAAGGAGAGTCTGCAACCAATCAATAAGCAATTACATGACAGTCTATAATCAAAGATCAGATTGTAGTGCAGGTTCTATGAAGTCAGATGTCATAAGTGGGAGCTTCTCCATGAAATAAAATGACCAATTAAGTTAGCTAATGGTAGAATTAAACTGAACACTCTAGGCAGGAACAACCCTAATATTTGTGGGACGGAAAAAACAGTACAATTGGACATATCTAGTTTGCATTCTGCTTTTCTTCTTATTTGTAGGTCTCCCTGCATTCAAGGAGCATCACACGCATGGTATAGACACCCTCAACCCATAAGTATTTCAGTCCCAGCCATCAGTTGCTCCTTGGCTGTTTATTAAGCCTGTGTGCCTGATCTCCAGTGGAAATGAGATTTGGAGTTATTTGAGCAGAGAATTCAACATATGTGTTCTGAGGTTTGGACCTTTGAAGGACAGCACAGGCTTCAGCTGGGCTCATTTCCTTAGTTCCACAGATGCCAATCACATGGGAAAGTCATAACTGGAAATAACAACAAAGGTAGGCTCTTCAAAACAGAAGATCTTGGGCAAAATATAAGTGTATTTTGTGGTAATAAATTACAGAAGAAGCATCTGAAGGCCGGATGCTGCTGCTGCTGCTAAGTCGCTTCAGTCGTGTTCGACTCTATCCGACCCCATAGACAGCAGCCCACCAGGCTCCTCTGTCCCTGGGATACCATTCTCTCCCCGTCTTAGCCAATCCAGCAGTTTATCAATAAACTTCATGTTCGTAATATGTTCCAAATCAGAATGTTTCCTTGTATTCCCACTACTCCCCACTCACTACTCTACATAACCTAGTGCTGTCAGAATGGTCCCGTCAGCTATTATCTCTAGCTTGGATTGCTGCAGTAACTTCTTAACTGTCCTCTTTACTTCAACACTTAGCCCCTTAATCCAATTCTACATCCAGCATCTAGAATGTCTTATAAAAATGTAAAGTAAGTCATTTTTTCCTCCTTAATCGTCTCTGCTTCTCTCCATTCTTTTATCACATTTAATACTAAACATAAATGTTTTATCATCTAAAATACTCCAAAAATAAATTCTCTCTGACTCCTGCCTAACTTGTATAAGAACACTTGTGATTACATTGGGTCCACTCATATAATTCACAATAATCTCCACATCTCAGGATTCTCCATTTAATCACAGGACAAGTTCTGGGGGCTAAGACATGAACATATTCAAGGGGCCATTACTAACCTTACAACAAATCACTACCTTCCTCTCTGAGAAGGGGATTTCCCCACTCAATTTTGCATTACTTTATGTTGCTAAACACATACTGGCTACTTTCTTTTGTTTATATTCTGGTCATGATCATTTTCCATTGTGTCTTTACACTTTTCAATTTTCAATTACTCTTTGTTACTTCTCATCATTCAGGCCTCAGATAAAATGCCTTTCTTGGGGAAACTTCCTTGACTGTCTAAAGCTTCATGGACATCTTAAAAAGCCATTGCCTCTAGTCATCCTCCACTCTATTACTTTATTTTCTTTACTATATAAGACATACCATTCTGAAAGTTATCTGAGGTGTTTATTTTTAAACTTTATTTTTTGTCTGCCTTTCTAGAGATCTGGGACTTTTTTATCTAGCTCACATCACTAAGGCCTTAGTTCCTGGAAAAGTCTCCTTTAAACAATGTAAATGTTTAGCAAATGTGTCTAAATAAATACGTTAATAAAAAGTAACGTAAAATGGAGTCATTGGTTATGTTTAAAGTGTCATTTCTTGTCTACCAGGTATATTCTGTGAAATCTGTCTTGATCCATTTGATCACACTGTTTCCCTATTTGGAAACCATCATTCTCCATAACTATTCAGATCCTACCCAAACTTGATGTAAATTCAATCCCAAACACCGATCCTTTCATTAAAAACTTCTGTGACCAGTCACACTCATCTGCCTCTGAAATGCCAGGAAACAATGCTAAAGTATTCCTTTGGTATTTTGTCATTGAATTTTATTAACTGGAATCATTATTAACTGATAATCCATTTAGCAAGTATTGTAAAACTAATATGGATGGGTAATAAGTAATAACTAATTAATTAAGATTAATTAATTCAAACTAAAATTGAATGCACGAGGAGAAGGGGAATGACAGAGAAAGGGATGATTGGATGGCATCACTGACTTGATAGACATGAATTTGAGCAAGCTCCGGGAGTTGGTGATGGACAGGGAAGCCTGTCATGCAGCAGTCCATGGGGTTGAAAACAGTCAGACACGACTGAGCAACTGAACTGACTTAAGTGAATTTCCTCATTATATTCTAAATTCCTCTAGGGAAGAGATTCTGTTCTGTTACTGACTGTCTACTTTAGCATTAGTGATACAAGCATAAGCAATACTTAAAGTAATTTGATGGTTAATATAATGAAGTAAGTGTATTGGTACCACTCAGAATAAGAATTTATTAAATGGTTTGAATTTATTGAACATGAAAACACTCCAAAGAGAACATGAAAATACTATATTCACAAGAGTGTATGAGCATCAGTTGAAGGAAAACAGCTTTTATTCCCTGAAGTAAACATGTCATTGTTGATTTTATTCCAAAAAGGATAAAATTATAACTAAAATGCAGGTATAAAATATACACATTCTAAATTTTTTACACTCATTAATTTATGATAAAACCAGGCAGTTTTTACAACTGGTCAAAAGGATGGAAAAGACAGACATAATTATAGATAAGAATATTGAAAGACTATATAAATAGAAGCAAAAACTGAAAACGGATGTTGGGAAGAGTCAACTGAATCTCCACCAGAGAAGACAGAATTTGCATGTCTATGAAAATAATTATTTTTGCACTCTTACACAAGACCTTCTAGAACTAACACCAAAAAAAAGATGTTCTTTTCATTATAACTGACTGGAATACAAAAATACGAAGTCAAGAGATACCTGGAGTAACAGGTATATTTGGCCTTGGAGAACAAGATGAACCAGGGCAAAAGCTAGCAAAGTTTTGCCAAGAGAACACACTGGTGACAGCAAACACCCTCTTCCAACCACACAAGAGAAGACTGTACACATAGATATCACCAGATGGTCAATACAGAAATCAGATTGATTATGTTCTTTGCAGCCAAAGATGGAGAAGATCTATATAGTCAGCAAAAACAAGACCAGGAGCTGACTGTGGCTGAGATCATGAACTCCTTATTGCCAAATTCAGACTTAAATTGAAGGAAGTGGGTAAAACCACTAGACCATTAGGGTAGGACCTAATTCAAATCCCTTATGATTATACAGTGGAAGTGACAAATAGATTCAAAGAATTAGATCTGATAGAGAGTGCTTGAAGAACAATGGACAGAGGTTTGTGACATTGTACAGGAGGCAATGATCAAGACCATCCACCCCCAAGGAAAAGAAATGCAAAAGGCAAAATGGTTGTCTGAGGAAGACTTACAACTAGCTATGAATAGAAGAGAAGCTAATGGCAAAGCAGAAAAGGAAAGATATACCCATTTGAATGCAGAGTTCCAAAGAATAGCTAGGAGAGATAAGAAAGTCTTCGTCAGTGTTCAATGCAAAGAAATAGAGGAAAACAATAGAACGGGAAAGACTAAAAATCTTCAAAAAAATTAGAGATACCAAGGGAACATTTCATGCAAATATGAGCACAATAAAGGACAGAAATGGTACAGACCTAACATAAGTAGAAGATACTATACAAAAAAGATCTTCATGACTCAGATAATCACGATGGTGTGATCACTCACCTAGACTTCATGGAATGCGAAGTCAAGTGGGTCTTAGGAAGCATCACTGCAAACAAAGCTAGTGGAGGTGATGGAATTCCAGCTGAGCTGTTTCAAATCCTAAAAGATGACCCTGTGAAAGTGCTGCACAAATATGGCAGTAAATTTGGAAAACTCAGCAGTGGCCACAGGACTGGAAAAGTTTCAGTTTTCATTCCAATCCCAAAGAAAGGCAATGACAAAGAATATTAAAACTACCACACAATTACACTTATCTCATACACTAGCAAAGTAATGCTCAAAATTCTCTAAGCCAGGCTTCAACAGTATGTGAACCATGAAATTTCAGATATTCAAACTGCATTTAGAAAAGGCAAAATTTGCCAACATCCATTGGATCATAGAAAAAGCAAGAGAATTCCAGAAAAATGTCTATTTCTGCTTTATTGATTATGTCAAAGCCTTTGTGCATATCACAACAAACTGTGGAAAATTCTTAAAGATATGGGAATACCAGACCACCTGACCTTACTCCTGAGAAATCTGTATGCAGGTCAAGAAGCAACAGTTAGAACCAGACATGGAACAATGGACTCTTTCCAAATTGGGGAAGGAGTCCATCAAAGCTGTATATCACCACCATGCTTATTAAAATTATATGCGGAGTATATCATGCAAAATGCCAGGCTGGATGAAGTTTGTCTAGATCTTGACGAACTAGAGTCAAGATTGTCGGAAGAAATATCAAAAACCTCAAATACTCAGATGACATCACCCCTATGGCAGAAAGTGAAGAAGAACTAAAGAGCCCCTGATGAAAGTGAAAGAAGAGAGTGAAAAAGTTGGCTTAGAACTCAACATTCAAAAAGCTAAGTTCATGGATTCTTGTCCTATCACTTCATGGCAAACTGATGGGGAAACAATAAAAACAGTGACAGACTCTATTTTGGGGGGCTCTAAAATCACTGCAGATGGTGACTGCAGCCATGAAATTAAAAGGTGCTTGCTCCTTGCAAGAAAAGCTATGACTAATCTAGATAGCAGAGACATTACTTTGCTAACAAATGTCCATCTAGTCAAAGCTATGGTTTCCCCATAGTCATGTATAGATGTTAGACTTGTACCATAAAAATAGCTGAGTGCTGAAGAACTGATGCTTTTGAACTGTGATGTTGGAGAAGACTCGAGAGTCCCTTGGGCTGCAAGGAGATAAAACCAATCAATCCTAAAGAAAATCAGTCCTGAATATTCATTGGAGAGGACTGATGTTAAAGCTGACATTTCAATACTTTGGCCACCTGATGTGAAGAAGCGACTCATTGGGAAAGACCCTGATGCTGGGAAAGATTTAAAGTGGAAGGAGAAGGGGATGACACAGGATGAAATGGTTGGATGGCATCACTGATGCGATGGACATGAGTTTGAGTAAGCTCCAGGAGTTGGTGATAGATAGGGAAGCCTGGCGTGCCGCAGTCCATGGGGTCACAAAGAGCTGGACACGACAGAGACTTGAACTGAACTGATCTGATCTGAACCTTTGTTGGCAAATATTTCTGCTTTTTAATATGCTGTATAAGTTTGTCATAGCTTTTCTTCCTAGAAGCAAGCATCTTTTAATTTTATGGCTGCAGTCACCATCTGCACTGATTTTGGAGCCCCCTCCAAAATAAAGTCTGTCACTGTTTCCATTGTTTCCCCATTTATTTCCCATGAAATGATGGGACCAGATGCCATGATCTTAGTTTTCTGAATATTTTGTTTTAAGCCAACTTTTTCACTCTCCTCTTTCACTTTCCTCAAGAGGTTCTTTAGTTCTTCTTCACTTTTTGCCATAAGCGTGGTGTCATCTGTATATCTGAAGTTATTGATATTTCTCCTGGAAATCTTGATTCCAGCTTGTGTTCATCCAGTCCAGCATTTTGCATGATACACTCTGTGTATAATTTAAATAAGCATGGTGGCAATATAGCCTTGACGGATTCCTTGCCCGGTTTAGAACCAGTCTGTTTTTTCATGTCCAGTTCTAACTGTTGCTTCTTGACCTGCATACAGATTTCTCAGGAGGCCAGTAAGGTGGTCTGGTATTTCCATCTCTNATGCAAAATGCCAGGCTGGATGAAGTTTGTCTAGATCTTGACGAACTAGAGTCAAGATTGTCGGAAGAAATATCAAAAACCTCAAATACTCAGATGACATCACCCCTGTGGCAGAAAGTGAAGAAGAACTAAAGAGCCCCTGATGAAAGTGAAAGAAGAGAGTGAAAAAGTTGGCTTAGAACTCAACATTCAAAAAACTAAGTTCATGGATTCTTGTCCTATCACTTCATGGCAAACTGATGGGGAAACAATAAAAACAGTGACAGACTCTATTTTGGGGGGCTCTAAAATCACTGCAGATGGTGACTGCAGCCATGAAATTAAAAGGTGCTTGCTCCTTGCAAGAAAAGCTATGACTAATCTAGATAGCAGAGACATTACTTTGCTAACAAATGTCCATCTAGTCAAAGCTATGGTTTCCCCATAGTCATGTATAGATGTTAGACTTGTACCATAAAAATAGCTGAGTGCTGAAGAACTGATGCTTTTGAACTGTGATGTTGGAGAAGACTCGAGAGTCCCTTGGGCTGCAAGGAGATAAAACCAATCAATCCTAAAGAAAATCAGTCCTGAATATTCATTGGAGAGGACTGATGTTAAAGCTGACATTTCAATACTTTGGCCACCTGATGTGAAGAAGCGACTCATTGGGAAAGACCCTGATGCTGGGAAAGATTTAAAGTGGAAGGAGAAGGGGATGACACAGGATGAAATGGTTGGATGGCATCACTGATGCGATGGACATGAGTTTGAGTAAGCTCCAGGAGTTGGTGATAGATAGGGAAGCCTGGCGTGCCGCAGTCCATGGGGTCACAAAGAGCTGGACACGACAGAGACTTGAACTGAACTGATCTGATCTGAACCTTTGTTGGCAAATATTTCTGCTTTTTAATATGCTGTATAAGTTTGTCATAGCTTTTCTTCCTAGAAGCAAGCATCTTTTAATTTTATGGCTGCAGTCACCATCTGCACTGATTTTGGAGCCCCCTCCAAAATAAAGTCTGTCACTGTTTCCATTGTTTCCCCATTTATTTCCCATGAAATGATGGGACCAGATGCCATGATCTTAGTTTTCTGAATATTTTGTTTTAAGCCAACTTTTTCACTCTCCTCTTTCACTTTCCTCAAGAGGTTCTTTAGTTCTTCTTCACTTTTTGCCATAAGCGTGGTGTCATCTGTATATCTGAAGTTATTGATATTTCTCCTGGAAATCTTGATTCCAGCTTGTGTTCATCCAGTCCAGCATTTTGCATGATACACTCTGTGTATAATTTAAATAAGCATGGTGGCAATATAGCCTTGACGGATTCCTTGCCCGGTTTAGAACCAGTCTGTTTTTTCATGTCCAGTTCTAACTGTTGCTTCTTGACCTGCATACAGATTTCTCAGGAGGCCAGTAAGGTGGTCTGGTATTTCCATCTCTTTAAGAATTTTCCACAGTTTGTCATGACCACACAGTCAAAGGCTTTGGCATAGTCAATAAAGCAGAAGTATATATTGCTATATAAATTTTTCCCAAGATTTAGTGTCTTCAGACAGTAAATATGCATTTTCTCAAAATTTCTGTATGTCAGGAATTCAGTAACATATAAACTGTATGCTTGTAGCTGATGGTTTCTTACCTGGTTTCAGTCAGAGTGCCGTGAGGGATGGCAAATAACCCAAGGTGTATTTGGTGCCATGGGATTCATTTCTAAGATGGCTTATTCACATGGCTGAATTACTCACTTTGAGAGCCTCTCCAAGACTGCTTTAATATTCTTATATCAGGGCAGCTACCTTCTTCTACAGCTAGCAATCTGAGAGAACGTGAATAATACAAATGCAGTGTTGATTTTTATGACCCAGTCTTCGAAGTCACACACTGTCGTTACTACCTTGTTCTTTTAGTTAAGTGAGTGATTAAGTCCAGCCAACTTAAAAGGACAGAAACTAGGCTTCACTTCTTGAAGAGAGCAATATAAGAGAATCTGTGAATGTATTTTAAAATCACCACATTTGCAGTGAGAAGCTTTTCTTTTAATTGAAGTTTTTAGCCAATTTAGTTAAAAATATGTTCATATTCATTCTGGTTTGTTTCTTTGTTCTCTTTTACCTGGATATATTTTCCCCAGTCTTTTGCAACATGGAAAAGATACATTGTTTTTTTTTTAATTTTCTCTTGTGATTTGTATGTAGTGTAACCTGTTTTTAATTATTCTATGATGGTTTTCTTTATTACCTGATTGTTTCATTTTGTAACCATTGTATCAAGACTAATACATGATCTTTTCACTCTTTTCAATATAAAATAACAAACAATATATTTTGTTCCATTTCTACTTTTCTTGTTTCCTCCTTATTGTTTTTCTAAAGAATTTTTTTCTAAATATATGATGGTTGTTTGAATCTGGACTATCATCTCTATCAAAATTTTACTGAATATTTTATAGGCCAAATTTGGTTTTATATTTTTGCTCATTTAATTGTAAGAGTTTATTAAGTTTCACTATTTTCCAAAATCAAAATAATGTATTTGACATTTCCTTAAAAAAATTATAAGACTGTTCCAGTATACACTAGGCAGTGTACTCCATGGCTGGACAGTAAGTTAATTCACTGGTACATTTTTTGCTCTCATGTTTGGTAAAATTTTTGTATTTTCTTTATACTCTCCTTTCTTAATGTGGAAATGAAACTATATAAGGAAAAAACCCCACCTCTCCACTTCCCCTGCTGTGATAGGTATTTGCTAAATATACTAGCACTTTATACCTTTAGTATACCTCTTTTCAAACTAATTAAAACCTAGAAGACAGAAGTCAAAGGAAACGATCCATGCCAGGTGCTGCAAAATTATGTCAATTTGTGTTATTTGTTTTTATATCACTGTATTCCTAATTTTCCATTGCAATGGATTTGGTCTCAGATCTTCTTTTAGTCTGGTTATATAACTTTGCATTTCAGAAATTATGAAGGCTAAACAAACAAACAAAAGCAGCAGTTACATTATAACTCAGGGTAAAATGTCTATCCTCAGTTGTACATAACATCCAAGGATGCACTCCATCTTTCTTCCATTTTCACTTAATTCTGAAGATGGGACAAGAAATGTGAATTACCCTACTCACTTTTTATGATTTTCTCAAGTTGTTAAACCTTAGTTTCAAGATGCATTTAAACAAAGCAAAAGGGATGATTCCATCCCTTTTAAATGTATGCTTCCATAAATGTTTAGCTTTATTTTGTTACACGATTGTATGACACGTTATGTTGAAGGAGTAACTCATTTTTTCTTACTCTGGTCACAGACTGCTCAAAATCAATCTCCATTTATTTCTTATGTTCATTGAAACCTCTTATTTATTTTCTATGGGCTTCCCTGGTGGCTCAGATGGTAAAGCATCTGCCTGCAATGTGGGAGACCCGGGTTTGATTCCTGGGTCAGGAAGATTCCCCTGGAGAAGGAAATGGCAATCCACTCCAGCACTGTTGCCTGGAAAATCCCATGGATGGAGGAGCTTGATAGGCTACAGTCTATGGGGTCACAATATTCATGGTGTTGATGGGATATAGTGCTGTGCTCAGTAAGCTGACGTATCCCATGATTTTACATCAAAACATATATCTAGTCACCTCACTTTTAGTTCCAAAATGAATGTCAACACATTAGGTGATGTCCTACCAGATTGTCCTTATTTTCAGTATCCAGAGGATGGATATAATGGAGAATTAAGATATTGCAACTGCTTCCAGCTCCTTTTTTGCCTCAGTGATTTTTTACTTTATAAGTGCAATAGTAGCATTCAAAATTTTAAATAGTATTAAATTATAAATGCACATCACCAGTATTGCCAGCTTGATACTTAAGCTTACTTTTTCTATTATTTTTAACAGAGAGTTCTGGTATCTTAATATTTTTGATAATTTACTCTATTATAAGCAGTCTCTATAAGCAAAAAAAATACTAAAGATAATCACATATAGTTGAACAGGTTAATCTTAAAGATTAGCATATCTAAAACATAGTCCATCATTTTTATGACAAATTTCTTGCAATGATTCTGCCTCCCAGTAACTAAAGCTAAAAATGAAGCAACAATTTATCCTAGATTTCTGTTTTGCTTTTACTTCCACTCCCACTGGAGCCTGAAGCAATCTTTTAATTTTCCATTCTCCAGTTCCACTAAATTAGCTATAGCTCTGGCCCTAATCTGGCCTTCAGTCTTTTCTTTTCTAATTTGATGCAGCAGGAAATTAGAGAGTCTAGAGAGAAAATGTTAAACAAGAAGAAAGTGAGTCCCAAGCTGGAGACTTGAGGAATGCCAACTTTGAGAAGCCAGATAGGAAGGTTGACTACTCAACAGTGTTCAAAAAAGAGGCCATGAAAGATGAAAATTTTAATTGACACAGTGTGCATCAATTAAATTTATAACAATTAAAAAGCAGTTCCATTATTGTAGCATGAACAAAAGCCTGATTTAAGTAGAATTATAATAGAATAAATAGAGTAAAAAGGGTAAGGGCTTCCCTGGAGGCTCAGACAGTAAAAAAAAAATATGCCCAAAATGCAGGAGACCCAGGGTTCGATAGCTGGGTCGGGAAGATGCCCTGGAGAAAGGAATGGCTAGAGAACTGTGAAACATTATCTGGAAAGGCAAGAGATTCAGAATTTTTTCTTGTAGTTGCCACCATTGCTAAGATGGGCATTATTAAAACATAACAGCATGCCAAGGAGATACAGAAGTTGAATATTCAGATCACAGAAAGGGTATACTGATGGTTTGGAACTTCTGAAAAAGCAAAAAGCTGATAGATTGACCTTTCACAGAAGGCTACTAAAATTGGAAGAAGGAAAGAAAGATGATGGTTCCACATGAAAGTTGAATTTAAATGGGATAGCTGGAATCTGAACAAGTTCCATTATCTATTTTCTCAGTTGAAGGTTTAACGGCAGTGGTATGCTAAGAATAACAATCTAGAATGTGAATCACAGCTTTGAGACTGGAAAAATTATGAAAGTATCACTGTCGAATGGCAAAGCTTTGATTTTGAATTTTAGTCATGATTTTCTTGAAATAGAATATTTTTAATGTTATGAAATGATATCCATCAATGTTTAAGTACTTCATCTATTAACAGAATATTAAAATACAGTTTGCTTGTTGCTTTGCTCTCCAGGTCCAATTAGTCAGTCTTTATTTTAATTATAAAGTGCTTCATTGTTAGTTTCCATTCTTAGTTTCCATGGCTCTGTTTTGCTACGTTGATGGTGACACTTGATTTGCTATTTGTGCCTGTTAATTTGGGAAGCATACATACTACTTTTATAACCTTGAAAAAATAACTAACTTCTCTGAGGTTCAGCTTTCTCATTTGCATAGTAAAAAAACTATTAATATCCACCTCAGGTTTTCTTGAATGAAGATTAAATTATGTAATATACATATGATATGAGATGGCAATAAATACTGGATATTATTATCATTGTTTGTTGTTGCTGTTTAGTTGCTAAGTGGTGTCTTACTCTTTGTGACCCCATGGACTGTAGCCTGCCAAAGTTCTCTGCCCATGGGATTCCCCAGGCAAAAATACTAGAGTGGGTTGACATTTCCTTCTCCAGGGGATCTCCCACATCTAGGTGTCAAGCCTGGGTCTTCTGCATTGCAGGCAAATTCTTTACCGTCTGAGCCACCAGGGAAGTCTAGCTTTAGTTTAGTCTATAATGAGAGACTAATAATCTTATTTTAATAAATTTCAATAAAATAATATGAGGTTATAAACACAGAATGTTATTACATTTTTTGTATTTCAAACACTGTTTTGTTATTTGCTTTGTTTCATAACCATGTCAACATTTACTTAGGACAACATATTACTGGTTTCATTAATATTTAATGTACATGACTTCTCATCTTTTAATTGTAAATAGTGTATAAAATTTTTTCACTTTTGTCTTTTATTTAGGATTAACCAGTGTTTTTAAAAATGTATTCTCAGGAAACATATGTGTACAGTAATATGTCTCGGTACAGGGTTATCAGCATATGTGGGTGTTGTGATATAAGAGTGAATTTTCATGTTCAAGCTTATCCCTTTAATTACCTTAAATATTAATTGGATTGAGCACATTTGGAATGCATCAGTATTTTATTTGCAAAGAAATGAGAAAATGAAGACTGGTTACCATTTTTCTTTCACTTTACAATATACTTTACATCTTAGCATTTGTTCATTCTGGCTGAGGAATAAGAAAGATGTTTTACTTCAGACCATGTTCAATAATTCAATGAGTCATGACTGTGAGGAGATCATAGTTTTCACATATTTTTTCTAAATTTTTAAAGTATAAATTTAATATTATAAGAGATTATGTCCTAGTAAGTAAATTCTACCATAGTTTTCATTCACTAAAGTAACACAACAAATCAANGAAGTCACACACTGTCGTTACTACCTTGTTCTTTTAGTTAAGTGAGTGATTAAGTCCAGCCAACTTAAAAGGACAGAAACTAGGCTTCACTTCTTGAAGAGAGCAATATAAGAGAATCTGTGAATGTATTTTAAAATCACCACATTTGCAGTGAGAAGCTTTTCTTTTAATTGAAGTTTTTAGCCAATTTAGTTAAAAATATGTTCATATTCATTCTGGTTTGTTTCTTTGTTCTCTTTTACCTGGATATATTTTCCCCAGTCTTTTGCAACATGGAAAAGATACATTGTTTTTTTTTTAATTTTCTCTTGTGATTTGTATGTAGTGTAACCTGTTTTTAATTATTCTATGATGGTTTTCTTTATTACCTGATTGTTTCATTTTGTAACCATTGTATCAAGACTAATACATGATCTTTTCACTCTTTTCAATATAAAATAACAAACAATATATTTTGTTCCATTTCTACTTTTCTTGTTTCCTCCTTATTGTTTTTCTAAAGAATTTTTTTCTAAATATATGATGGTTGTTTGAATCTGGACTATCATCTCTATCAAAATTTTACTGAATATTTTATAGGCCAAATTTGGTTTTATATTTTTGCTCATTTAATTGTAAGAGTTTATTAAGTTTCACTATTTTCCAAAATCAAAATAATGTATTTGACATTTCCTTAAAAAAATTATAAGACTGTTCCAGTATACACTAGGCAGTGTACTCCATGGCTGGACAGTAAGTTAATTCACTGGTACATTTTTTGCTCTCATGTTTGGTAAAATTTTTGTATTTTCTTTATACTCTCCTTTCTTAATGTGGAAATGAAACTATATAAGGAAAAAACCCCACCTCTCCACTTCCCCTGCTGTGATAGGTATTTGCTAAATATACTAGCACTTTATACCTTTAGTATACCTCTTTTCAAACTAATTAAAACCTAGAAGACAGAAGTCAAAGGAAACGATCCATGCCAGGTGCTGCAAAATTATGTCAATTTGTGTTATTTGTTTTTATATCACTGTATTCCTAATTTTCCATTGCAATGGATTTGGTCTCAGATCTTCTTTTAGTCTGGTTATATAACTTTGCATTTCAGAAATTATGAAGGCTAAACAAACAAACAAAAGCAGCAGTTACATTATAACTCAGGGTAAAATGTCTATCCTCAGTTGTACATAACATCCAAGGATGCACTCCATCTTTCTTCCATTTTCACTTAATTCTGAAGATGGGACAAGAAATGTGAATTACCCTACTCACTTTTTATGATTTTCTCAAGTTGTTAAACCTTAGTTTCAAGATGCATTTAAACAAAGCAAAAGGGATGATTCCATCCCTTTTAAATGTATGCTTCCATAAATGTTTAGCTTTATTTTGTTACACGATTGTATGACACGTTATGTTGAAGGAGTAACTCATTTTTTCTTACTCTGGTCACAGACTGCTCAAAATCAATCTCCATTTATTTCTTATGTTCATTGAAACCTCTTATTTATTTTCTATGGGCTTCCCTGGTGGCTCAGATGGTAAAGCATCTGCCTGCAATGTGGGAGACCCGGGTTTGATTCCTGGGTCAGGAAGATTCCCCTGGAGAAGGAAATGGCAATCCACTCCAGCACTGTGGCCTGGAAAATCCCATGGATGGAGGAGCTTGATAGGCTACAGTCTATGGGGTCACAATATTCATGGTGTTGATGGGATATAGTGCTGTGCTCAGTAAGCTGACGTATCCCATGATTTTACATCAAAACATATATCTAGTCACCTCACTTTTAGTTCCAAAATGAATGTCAACACATTAGGTGATGTCCTACCAGATTGTCCTTATTTTCAGTATCCAGAGGATGGATATAATGGAGAATTAAGATATTGCAACTGCTTCCAGCTCCTTTTTTGCCTCAGTGATTTTTTACTTTATAAGTGCAATAGTAGCATTCAAAATTTTAAATAGTATTAAATTATAAATGCACATCACCAGTATTGCCAGCTTGATACTTAAGCTTACTTTTTCTATTATTTTTAACAGAGAGTTCTGGTATCTTAATATTTTTGATAATTTACTCTATTATAAGCAGTCTCTATAAGCAAAAAAAATACTAAAGATAATCACATATAGTTGAACAGGTTAATCTTAAAGATTAGCATATCTAAAACATAGTCCATCATTTTTATGACAAATTTCTTGCAATGATTCTGCCTCCCAGTAACTAAAGCTAAAAATGAAGCAACAATTTATCCTAGATTTCTGTTTTGCTTTTACTTCCACTCCCACTGGAGCCTGAAGCAATCTTTTAATTTTCCATTCTCCAGTTCCACTAAATTAGCTATAGCTCTGGCCCTAATCTGGCCTTCAGTCTTTTCTTTTCTAATTTGATGCAGCAGGAAATTAGAGAGTCTAGAGAGAAAATGTTAAACAAGAAGAAAGTGAGTCCCAAGCTGGAGACTTGAGGAATGCCAACTTTGAGAAGCCAGATAGGAAGGTTGACTACTCAACAGTGTTCAAAAAAGAGGCCATGAAAGATGAAAATTTTAATTGACACAGTGTGCATCAATTAAATTTATAACAATTAAAAAGCAGTTCCATTATTGTAGCATGAACAAAAGCCTGATTTAAGTAGAATTATAATAGAATAAATAGAGTAAAAAGGGTAAGGGCTTCCCTGGAGGCTCAGACAGTAAAAAAAAAATATGCCCAAAATGCAGGAGACCCAGGGTTCGATAGCTGGGTCGGGAAGATGCCCTGGAGAAAGGAATGGCTAGAGAACTGTGAAACATTATCTGGAAAGGCAAGAGATTCAGAATTTTTTCTTATAGTTGCCACCATTGCTAAGATGGGCATTATTAAAACATAACAGCATGCCAAGGAGATACAGAAGTTGAATATTCAGATCACAGAAAGGGTATACTGATGGTTTGGAACTTCTGAAAAAGCAAAAAGCTGATAGATTGACCTTTCACAGAAGGCTACTAAAATTGGAAGAAGGAAAGAAAGATGATGGTTCCACATGAAAGTTGAATTTAAATGGGATAGCTGGAATCTGAACAAGTTCCATTATCTATTTTCTCAGTTGAAGGTTTAACGGCAGTGGTATGCTAAGAATAACAATCTAGAATGTGAATCACAGCTTTGAGACTGGAAAAATTATGAAAGTATCACTGTCGAATGGCAAAGCTTTGATTTTGAATTTTAGTCATGATTTTCTTGAAATAGAATATTTTTAATGTTATGAAATGATATCCATCAATGTTTAAGTACTTCATCTATTAACAGAATATTAAAATACAGTTTGCTTGTTGCTTTGCTCTCCAGGTCCAATTAGTCAGTCTTTATTTTAATTATAAAGTGCTTCATTGTTAGTTTCCATTCTTAGTTTCCATGGCTCTGTTTTGCTACGTTGATGGTGACACTTGATTTGCTATTTGTGCCTGTTAATTTGGGAAGCATACATACTACTTTTATAACCTTGAAAAAATAACTAACTTCTCTGAGGTTCAGCTTTCTCATTTGCATAGTAAAAAAACTATTAATATCCACCTCAGGTTTTCTTGAATGAAGATTAAATTATGTAATATACATATGATATGAGATGGCAATAAATACTGGATATTATTATCATTGTTTGTTGTTGCTGTTTAGTTGCTAAGTGGTGTCTTACTCTTTGTGACCCCATGGACTGTAGCCTGCCAAAGTTCTCTGCCCATGGGATTCCCCAGGCAAAAATACTAGAGTGGGTTGACATTTCCTTCTCCAGGGGATCTCCCACATCTAGGTGTCAAGCCTGGGTCTTCTGCATTGCAGGCAAATTCTTTACCGTCTGAGCCACCAGGGAAGTCTAGCTTTAGTTTAGTCTATAATGAGAGACTAATAATCTTATTTTAATAAATTTCAATAAAATAATATGAGGTTATAAACACAGAATGTTATTACATTTTTTGTATTTCAAACACTGTTTTGTTATTTGCTTTGTTTCATAACCATGTCAACATTTACTTAGGACAACATATTACTGGTTTCATTAATATTTAATGTACATGACTTCTCATCTTTTAATTGTAAATAGTGTATAAAATTTTTTCACTTTTGTCTTTTATTTAGGATTAACCAGTGTTTTTAAAAATGTATTCTCAGGAAACATATGTGTACAGTAATATGTCTCGGTACAGGGTTATCAGCATATGTGGGTGTTGTGATATAAGAGTGAATTTTCATGTTCAAGCTTATCCCTTTAATTACCTTAAATATTAATTGGATTGAGCACATTTGGAATGCATCAGTATTTTATTTGCAAAGAAATGAGAAAATGAAGACTGGTTACCATTTTTCTTTCACTTTACAATATACTTTACATCTTAGCATTTGTTCATTCTGGCTGAGGAATAAGAAAGATGTTTTACTTCAGACCATGTTCAATAATTCAATGAGTCATGACTGTGAGGAGATCATAGTTTTCACATATTTTTTCTAAATTTTTAAAGTATAAATTTAATATTATAAGAGATTATGTCCTAGTAAGTAAATTCTACCATAGTTTTCATTCACTAAAGTAACACAACAAATCAATAAAACATTGCGTTTTAACAAAAGTTTTTAAAAATTAAGCTAAAACATTAATTTACTCTTTGTCTTATTAGTTTTAAAATTGAAAAACATCTCTAAAGATCATGAAATACGTCATAAGCTTAAATACATATTACAGAGGACAACATACTGTAGCTTTTATTTTTTCTTTTCCTTGACCAAAGGCTGCAATCCACCATGTCCATGATTCTATTGCTATCTGTATCCTTAACTTTTTTAAGAACTTGCTCTGGATTTTTATCTATTCAAAATTTGATTGTGAAGTCACTCAGTCATGTCTGACTCTTTGTGACCCCATGGACTGTAGCCTACCAGGCTCCTCTGTCCATGGGATTTTCCAGGCAATAGTACTGGAGTGGGTTGCCATTTCCTTCTCCAGGGGATCTTCCCGACCCAGGGATCAAACCCAAGTCTCCTGCATTGCAGACAGACACTATACCCTCTGAGCCATCAGGGAAGTCATTCAGAGTTTAAGACAGCATAAAACTCTGTAGTGTTAGTCCAATCTGATTACGTTTTAAGAATGAGAACAGGCTCTATTATAAATATCCACAACTCTTTTTCCCTGGAGAGGAAAACCAATCCTTTTCACATAAAAGGTATAAAAACTAGCATATTTGGAGCAAGATGATGTTATTCTGAAGCCCAGATTCATTAATACAAACATGTTAAAAATGTGTTTTNTACGTTTTAAGAATGAGAACAGGCTCTATTATAAATATCCACAACTCTTTTTCCCTGGAGAGGAAAACCAATCCTTTTCACATAAAAGGTATAAAAACTAGCATATTTGGAGCAAGATGATGTTATTCTGAAGCCCAGATTCATTAATACAAGCATGTTAAAAATGTGTTTTATTCAATGATTATTTAAGCATACAGTAGTATTTTAACCACTTTGCATTTTAAAATGACACTAAAGGAGGTTTTCCAAGGAAGTTGCTGAGAACTTGAGTAGATATGTCATGGGCATAGTCTTACTCTCTGGCTACAATTCTAATGGCTCCCCAGAGCTTCAAGAATGGAGCGATAAAATGTGATCTCATCAACATACTAGCTGTGCAACCTTGGCTCTGTTCTTGGATCTGTGCAACCTCCCGTGTTCTTGTGGGGATTAAACAAGGTATAACTCATTCCATTCTCAACACTGTAATTCGGTCAATGTTAGTTAATTGCTCCTTCTTATACATCTTGACCCTAACTCCATTGTGCACAGCCTCATCCTTCATGTCTTTTATTTCTATAATAATCATATCAATGTTAGTACATTAATATAACCTCCAACTCAGCAACAACCTAAACTGAACTTCCAATCTGATAGCTTATTAGCCATGAGATATAATTGCCCACTATACATCAGAATGAATCATCAAGCTATTGAGACTGCTTGCTCATTTATGCTAAACTCAACCATGTCTACTCCTGGCATCACAATTGCTTCAGCCTGTTCCTTCCTTCGCAAAGTCTCTTCCTTTCTCCCTGTCATTCTCAAGTAAATTCTAATAGTAGGGGAGGCTGCACATATGTAGGGGCAAAGGTGTTTCAGAATGCACTTTATGCTCAATTTTGCTGTGAAACTATAACATCTCTAACAATATCTTTTTAACATCCAAGTAAAATAAAAAGAAACAAAGCATGTGAGAAGAAAAATATTTATTGAGTGTATACCTATAACACTTTCTAATATCATGTTCTATTGTGAGTACTAGGGATAGAGTGATAAATATGCATGTGTGTGTGAGAATATGAAGAGGTGTTTTAACACCATGTAACTATAATGATGCCTATAGTCAGTTTTTTAGGTTTCATTTGTGAGATGAAGGGAATTCCCATTTTTAATCCCATATCCCATTCCACACTCCATCACAGTCTCTAATTAAGGTCTAAAATTGTACTTATTCACCTGAAATGAGCATTTTCTTTTCTATACAATTCTTAAACAAAATAGACACACATGAATCCCACTGGTAAAAGTGAAATCCTATGGAAGCATAATACTAAACTTCTCTAATCTCACTGAATCTGGATTATGTATGTATCTGCTTCACCTGCTAGGCTGTGCTACACTCCATGATGCCTATGTTTAGCATAAAATTACTACTCCATAAATGTCTGCCAAGAGCAATTGCATTAAGTGATAAGTCAAAGCATTAGGTGATCTATTGTGTGCTCTGTTATTTGGTGTATGAGATGCTTTTCTCTATGACAGGTAGGATCAAATTGGCAGCCAGAAATCACTAAGTGGCCTAGGGTGAAAAAGTTTCTGCTGAAATGGGAGAAAAATGAAGAAGGAAAGAACTGGGAAGAATTGCTTTCAAGGACACATATGACTCACTTTACAATTCTGACTGTCATCAAGTCACACGGTAAAAATCACTTGGTGTTAAGCATTACTTCATGTGTCTCTTGGTTATCTATACGTCTTCTTTGGAGAAAGTCTTGGAAATCATTTTGCTGTACATCTAAAACTAACACAATGTTATTAATCAACTCTGCTCCAATATAAAGAAGAAAAAAAAAACACTCTGTGATGTCAACATCAGAGGTTCCCTACCTCTCCCTTAGAGACAGTATACATTATTGTTCTTCAGTTGCTCAGTCATGTCCAACTCTTTGCAACCCCATGGACTATAGCACACCAGGCTTCCCTGTCCTTCACCATCTCCCAGAGCTTGCTCATGTTCATTGAGTTGGTGATGCCGTGCAACCATCTCATCCTGTGTCGTCCCCTTCTTCTCCTGCCTTCAATCTTTCCCAGCATCAGGATCTTTTCCAATGAGTTAGATCTTCACATCAGGTATTGGAGCTTTAACGTCAGCATCAGTCCTGCCAATGAATATTCAGGATTGATTTCCTTTAAGATTGACTGATTTGATCTCCTTACAGTCCTAGGAACTCTCAAGAGTCTTCTCCAACACCACAATTCAAAAACATCAATTGATCAGTGCCCAGCTTTCTTTATGGCCAACTCTAACATCCTTAATGACTACTGGAAAAGCCATAGCTTTGACTACATGGACCTTTGTTGGCAAAGTAATGTTTCTACTTTTCAGTATGCAATCCAGGCTGGTCATAGCTTTTCTTCCAAGGAGCAAACATCTTTTAATTACATGGCAGCAGTCACCATCTGCAGTGATTTTGGAGCTCAAGAAAATAACATCTCTCACTGTTTCCGTTATTTCCCCATCTATTTGCCATGAAGTGATGGGACTAGAACCATGAACTTCATTTTTTGAATGCTGTTTTAAGGCAGATTTTCACTCTCTTCTTTCGCTTTCATCAAGGGGCTGTTTAGTTCCTCTTCCTTTCTGCCATAAAGGGTGGTGACATCTGCATTCTGAGGTTACTGAAATTTCTCCCAGCAATCTTGATTCCAGACTGTGCTTCATCCAGTCAGGCATTACACATGATGTACTCTGCCTATAAGTTAAATAAGCAAGGTGATAATATATGCCCTTGATGTACTCCTTTCCCAGTTTGGAACCAATCCATTATTCCATGTCTAATTCTAACTGTTGGGTCTTGACCTGCATACAGATTTCTCAGGAGGCAGGTAAGGTGATCTGGTCTTTAAGAATTTTCCACAGTTTGTTGTGATCCACACAGTCAAAGACTTTAGTATAGTCAATGAAGCAGAAGTAGATTTTTTTGGGAATTATCTTGCTTTCTCTATGATCCAGTGGATATTGGCAATTTGATCTCTGGCTCCTCTGTCTTTTTTAAATCCAGTTTGAACATCTGGCAGTTCTCTGTTCATGTACTGTTGAAGCATAGCTTGTTGAATTTTCAGAATTACTTTGCTAGATTGTGAGATTCGTGCAATTGTGTGGTAGTTTGAACATTCTTAGGCATTGCCTTTCTTTGGGATTGGAATGAAAACTGACTTTTTCCAGTCCTGTTGCCACTGCTGAGTTTTCCAAATTTGCTGGCGTATTGAGTGCAGCACTCTCACAGGGTCATCTTTTAGGATTTGAAATATCTCAGCTGGAATTCCATCAGTTCCACTAGCTTTGTTCTCAGGGATGCTTCCTAAGGCCTAATTGATCTTGTATTACAGGATGTCTGGCTCTAGGTGAGTGATCACATCATCATGATTATCTGAGGCATGAAGATCTTTTTTGTATAGTTTTTCTGTGTATTCTTGCGATCTCTTCTTAATATCTTCTGCTTTTGTTAAGTCCACAGCTAGTAAGTCTTTTATTGTGCCCATCTTTGCATGATATGTTCTCTTGGTATCTCTAATTTTCTTGAAGAGATCGCTAGTCTTTCCCATTCTATTGTTTTTCTCTATTTCTTTGTATTGACCACTTTGGAAGGCCTTCTTATCTCTCCTTAATATACTTTGGAACTCTAAATTCAAATGGATATATATATATATATATATATATATATTCCTTTTCTCCTTTGCCTTTTGCTTCTCTTTTCTCAGCTATATGTAAAGCCTCCTTGACAACCATTTTGTACTGGATTGTCAAAATGTACATGCTTTCTTTTTCTTGGGGATGATTTTAACCACTGCCTCATGTTCAGTGTTACAAATCTTCTATAGTTCTTCAGGCATTCTGTCTATCAAATCTAATCCCTTGAGTCTTTGTGTCACTTTCACTATATAATCATAAGGGATTTGATTTAGATCCTACCTGAATGGTCTAGTGGTTTCCCCTACTTTCTTCTTTTAGTCTCCATTTTGAAATAAGGAGTTCATTATCTGAGCCACAGTCAGCTCTCAGTCTTGTTTTTGCTGAATGTATGTAGAATTTCCATCTTCAGCTGAAAAGAATATAATCAATTTGATTTTGGTATTGACCATCTGGTAATGTGCATGTGTAGAGTCTTCTCTTGTTTTGTTGGAAGAGAATGTTTGCTATGACTGGTGCATTCTCTTGACAAAACTCTGTTAGCCTTTGCCCTGCTTCATTTTGTACTCCAAAGCAAATTTGCCTGGTACTCCAGGTATCTCCTGACTTCCCATTTTTGCATTTTGGTCTTCTATGATGAAAAGAACATCCAGTTTTGGTGTTAGTTCTATGACGATCTTGTAGATCGTCATAGAACTGTTCAACACCAGCCTCTTCAGCATTAATGATTGGGACATACATTTGGGTTACTCTGATATTGAATGGGTTTGCCTTGGAAATGAATGGAGATCATTCTATCATTTTTGAGATTGTACCCAAGTGCTGCCTTTCAGACTCTTTTGTTGACTGTGAGGGCTACTCCATTTCTTCTAAGAGATTATTGCCTACAGTAGTAGATGTAACAGTCATCTGAATTATATTTGCCCATTCCTGTCCATTTTAGTTCACTGATTCCTAAAGTGTCAATGTTCACTCTTGCCATCTCCTATTTGACCACTTCCAAGTTACCTTGATTCATGGATATAACATTCCAGGTTCCTATGCAACATTGTTCTATAACATCAGACTTTACTTCCATCACCAGTCACATCCACAGCTAGGTATTGTTTTTGCTTTGGCTCGGCCTCTTCACTCTTTCCTTTTCTCCACTGATCTCCATTGACGTGGGGAGTTCTTCTTTCAGTGCCATATCTTTTTGCCTTTTCATACTCTTCATGGGCTTCTCTAGGCAAAAATACTGAAGTGGTTTGCCATTCCCTTCTCCAGTGAACCATGTTTTGTCATAACTCTCCACCATCACCCGTCCATTCTGTAGCCTTACAGGACATGGCTCATAGTTTCATTGAGTTAGACAAGGCTTGATCCATGTGGTCAGTTTGGCTAGTTTTCTGTGATTGTGGTTTTTATTCTGCCTGCCCTCTTATGGATAAGGATAAGAGGTTTGTGGAAGCTTCCTGATGGGAGGGACTGACTTTGGGGAAATCTGGATCTTGCTCTGACAGGGAGGGCCATGCGCAGGGCCAATTTTCTCTTAATGGGTGGGGCTGTGTTCCTTCCCTATAGTTTGGCCTGAAGCCAAACTGTAGTACGGTTAAATGGAGGTAGTGAGGACCTCCTAAAAAAGACTTTTGCCGGCACACCCAGGGGCTCCCAGGACTGCTGTATTCAGTGCCCCTGACTCTGGGGCAGACCACTGTTGACTCATACCTCTGCCAGAGACTCCTGGACTCTCAGAGGCATGTCTGTCTTGGTCTCATCTGAGGTCACTGCTTCTTTCACCTGGGTACCAGCAAAGAGATCCTTTCCCTTCTCTCTCTGTGGCCAGGCCTGCTATTTTAGGTTGTTGATATTTCTCTTGGCAATCTTAATTCCAGCTTGTGCTTTATCTATCCCTGTATTTCCCATGATGTACTTTGCATGCAGGTTAAATAAGCAAGGTGACAGTGTGCAGCCTTGACATATTCCTTTCCCAATTTTGAAACAGTCTGTTGTTTCATGTCCAGTTCTGTCACTTTTTGACCTATGTACAGGTTTTGCAAAAGGCATTATAAATTATAGAGAGTGCTTATTTATCATTTTTCTTTATTTTACTTGGTAAATATACTATTTTTTTTCAACAAAGAATCGATGGATGGGTCCCAGAATTTTTTAATATTATCATAATTGGTGAGAGAATATTATTTCTCAATATTCTCATTATTTGTGAAGAACTAAAGTGAAGTGAAAATGAAGTCGCTCAGTTATGTCCAACTCTTGAGACCCCATGGACTGCAGCCTACCAGGATCCTCCGTCCATGGGATTTTCCAGGCAAGAGTGCTAGAGTGGATTGACATCTCCTTCTCCAGGGGATCTTCCTGACCCAGGAATCGAACCCAGGTCTCCTGCATTGCAGGCAGACGCTTTACCGTCTGAGCCACCAGGGATGATATAACTGGGTAGCAGAGGTGTGTTAGCTCCTTTTTATCATCGCTTGGAGAACACTTTAATACCAATAGGAGTTGATGTAAAGAGTGAGCAGAAATTGAGACATTTTTTTCACCAAAATCTCTGCTTGACCTTTAACCAGAGGGATGATAAATTTACATTTCCTTGGATATTTAAGCCTTTTCACTATTTTATGATTATTGTATTATTACAAAATATATACCCATGTCAAAGTTATACTAAGAGCCAACTGGAGAGCTCCCAATGATCAAAGCTGGAACAACTTGATCAACAAAATAAGCATCATAGATTGTAAAGCAAAACATAAAATAAATATCCATGAGTCATACCAATATTAATGAGTGATTAAGTAAAGAAAAGGAATAGAAAAATGTCACATGCAGAATTCCAAATAATTGAAGTTGATATTTCTTCTCAAGAATAAAGATCACAACTTCCTATTCCTGAAGTGTTGCTGGGCATAGTGATTTCCTCCACAAAACACAGAATGGAAAAGGGGTGAGAGTCAGGAGTAAGTTTATGGTGTGTAAATAAAAAGACCGTACCTGAAACTGATAATACAAATTAACATCACCAATGACGTCATGTTGACAGTATTTCCCCATGATAAATTTTATGAAAATGACACTTTCCCCTCTGTGATCTTCCTTCCCAAACCCCATAATTCTGATATAACTGTGAGAAAAACATCAGAAACATCCCAGTTTAGAGCATGCTACAAGCTACCTGACCAGAATTTCTCAAAACTGTCAAGGTCATTAAAAATAAGGAAAGCTTGAGACATTGGTACAGTCTAGAGAAGACAAGAGAGACGTGAAGACTAAGTATATTGCAGGGTCCTGGAACAAGAAAAAGATATTAGGAAAAAATTAAGGAAATCTTAATGGATTTAGTGACTAATAGCATGCAAACTAACTGTGACAATGTAATACCAGTGTTTCACTACTGTCAGATATTAAGAATGGCACAAACAGGGGGTACAGAATATACGAACCCTCTATACTATCATTTTTGGCAAAAAATTCTTCTGTTTTTTTGGTAAATCAAAAACTAATCTTTGAAAAAGTTTATTTAAAAAAATAACACTCCCTCTCTACTTATCTGCCCCATGTTACTGTTGCAGAAGTAATAAAATTTAAAGCTTGTCAACCAACCCTACCTAATCTGAAATTCAAAAAGGAAGAAATGTACCAAAAATTGACTTGAATTACTTTACTTTATTTTTGCTGCATTTTTGTCTTTGAATGCAATTCTTCAGGGATTGTTTATTCTATTATTCACATAAATGAATAGCTGNAGAAGTCCTAGGTATAGTTTTACTATTTTTACGATCATTCTTTTCTTTTAATTTTTTTTAATTGTTAAGTCTTCTAGTACTTCTTCAATTTTCATTTTTATAACCTACTGTTATTTTGCACAAATAGACCCTATTTTAAAAAAAACTATGTTAATAGAGAAATGCAGTAAAGCATTTCAGATTAAATATTTATCCCATCTTCAGCTTAGGCACAAAAAGGCTGCATTATTGCAAAACATTTTCTTCATGTCTCCTTCACAGGAAAGCACTAGGGCTGGAGGCGACCCAACTATAATTGAAAGACAATAATCACTCTGAGTTAAGTATCTCTTGGTGATACAGGCTCTAATCAAGCTTGTGCAGAGCCTATTAGAGCTCATTTCAATCCTAACAAGTATCCCCAGTCAATTTAAACCACAGTTTAGCAAACTGCCTCTCTTTTTTCCAAAACTCTCTTAAGACAGGAGAATTTACTACCAGGCCAGGCATTTGTTAACCACTGTCCCTTTTTACAGAGCATTTCATTGGTTGGCAGCCAGAAAAACACTCAATGAAGTTTTCATTCTGTCGATATTTCTATAGTACCAAGCATACACATAATATAATTAAATGTCAAAGAAGTTTATGAGGTGTTTAAGTGACTAGAATGGATCCTAGATCTGAAAATTGGATTAGATATATGAGATGGGAGGACATATACATTGTTTCATTCCTTCTTCCAGACCTCAAAGACTTCCACTAACTGTGTTTATTATTCAGTTACACTATAAATTTTTTCTTCGCACTTTATGAAGTTCAAATAGCTCCATTTATCAAAAGGAGTATAAGTTATTTTAATGTTTTATTGCTATAGAAAAAGAAGCTCAGTGTTTGAAATTTAATTCTTATGAAACATATCTAGTAGTATAATGGGAGTCAGGAAAATGGGAGATTAACTTGAGAAAAGTAAAGGAGTAAACATTATACAATAAAAACAAAAAAGATGATCGATGAAGAAAAACATACAGTTAGTGAGTGGGTGTGTGTGTGTGTGATTTTTCCTATTCCATTGTTGTTTTTCAGTCACTCAGTTGTGTCTGACTCTTTGCTGCCTCATGGATTGCAGCATGCCAGGCTCCCCTGTGCTTCACTATCTCTGGGAGTTCGCTCAAACTCATGTCCATTGAAAATGATGCCATCTAACTATCTCATCCTGTCACCCCCTTCTCCTCTTGTCTTTACCAGCATAGCCTTACTTCCAAGGAACAAACGTGCTTTAAATTTGTGAGTGCAGTCACTGACCATAGTAACTTTGGAGCCCAAGAAAATACGTCTCTCACTGTTTCAACTTTTCCCCCACCTATTTGCCATGAAGTGATGGGACCTCTTGAGAAATCTATTTGCAGGTCAAGAAGCAACAGTTAGAACTGGACAGGGAAAAACAGACTGGTTCCAAATCAGGAAAAGAGTACGTCAAGGCTGCATACTGTCACCCTGCTTAGTTAACTTATATGCAGAGTACATCATCAGAAATGGGCTGGAAGAAGCACAAGCTGGAATCAAGATTGCCGAGAGAAATATCAATAACCTCAAAGATGCAGATCACACCACGCTTATAGTAGAAAGGGAAGNATCAGGAAAAGAGTACGTCAAGGCTGCATACTGTCACCCTGCTTAGTTAACTTATATGCAGAGTACATCATCAGAAATGGGCTGGAAGAAGCACAAGCTGGAATCAAGATTGCCGAGAGAAATATCAATAACCTCAAAGATGCAGATCACACCACGCTTATAGTAGAAAGGGAAGAACTAAAGAGCCTCTTGATGAAAGTGAAAGAGGAGAGTGAAAAGGTTGACTTAAAACTCAACATTCAGAAAGTGGAGATCATGGCATGTGGTCCCATCACTTCGTGGCAAATAGATAAGGAAACACTGGAAACAGTGACAGATTTTTATTTGGAGGGCCCCACAATCACTGCAGATGGTGACTGAAACCATGAAATTAAAAGACACTTACTCTTTGAAGAAAAGTTATGACCAACCTAGACAGCATATTAAAAAGCAGAGACATTACTTTGCCAACAAAGGCCCATCTAGTCAAAGCTATGATTTTTCCAGTAGTCATGTATGGATGTGAGAGTTGGACCATAAAGAAAGCTGAACACTGAAAAATTGATGCTTTTGAATTGTGGTATCAGAGATGACTCTTGAGAGTCCCTTGGACTGCAAGGTGATCCAATCAGTTCATCCTAAGGGAAATCAGTCCTGAATACTCACTGGAAGGACTGATGTTGAAGTTGAAACTCCAATACTTTGGCCATCTGATGTGAAGAACTGACTCATTTGAAAAGACCCTGATGCTGGGAAAGATTGGAGGCAGGAGGAGAAGGGGACAACAGAGGATGAGACAGTTGGATGGCATCACCGATTTGATGGACAGGAGTTTGAATAAGCTCCAGAAGTTGGTGATGGACAGGGAAGCTTGGCATGCGGCAGCCCATGGGGTGGCAGAGAGTCGGCCACAACTGAGTGACTGAACTGAACTGAACTGAACTGATGGGACCAGATGCCATGATCTTAGTTTTTTGAATGCTGAATTTTAAGCCAGCCTTTTCACTCTCCTCTTTCACTTTCATCAAGAGGCTCTTTAGTTCCTCTTCATTTTCTGCCATTAAAGTTGTATTATCTGCATATTTGAGATTATTGATATATCTCCCTCCAATCTTGATTCCAGCTTGAGCTTCATCAAACCTGACATTTCACATGATGTACTCTGCATACAAGTTAAATAAGCAGAGTGACAATATACAGTCTTGAGGTACTCCTTTCCCAATATGGAAGCTCTGCATATTCCTACCTTTCAAATCAAATGAAGACTCACTTTTAACCATTGAAATTTGGATTCTAATTCTCTGCCACCTTGGTGTTTAGGATCAGTAAGATGAAAATGTAAGATCTTTACTCAACAGCTAATTAAAAGAGCAATATTGAGGCCCTTCCAAGCGTGCGAGGCACAGTTACACATGAAGTCGGTTCTGTTGGTGTTCAGTTTTCTCATGTTGATTCTTACAGAAACCCATTCATCCACTAGATAAACACATTTCAGAAACAAAGGTAGACAACTCTAGCTCAAATGATAGCCAGAAAGGTTTTCTCTTCAGATGGAAAGCCTGAAGTAAACTCACAATGTAGGAGAGATGATTATGTGGCTGCTCCCTTTGGCTGTCACAGGTAAGCCACTTGTGGTCTTCTTTCAAGTTGTCAGAGTCCATTTGCTTTTTTGGATGCCCAAGAGGTGCCAACCATGTTGTTCTGTCCTTATTTAATGTTTGTTCTTCAAAATGTCTATTCATCCGTCTTTAGGCCTTCAAGATTCTGCAAGCTGCTTTGTGAAATCTATGAAATTAGATAAAATACATAGGTTTAAGGGGTTACAGAGTACTAATATTTATTTTTTATTAGTAATATAGATTCGTGAATATTCAAGAAAACTTGAAGATGCCTACAAGGTGTCAGGAAGTGTGTATTCAAGGATGTGGATAATAGCTTTAGGATCAAAGTCATAAAAGAAAGAAATGCCTCTAACAGTGGAACTGTCAAAGTCTGTGGCTGGCACATTAAGGAAAAGATGGAGATAAGGTGGGGGTGGTGTGGTTGGAGGACTTTGTGATAAGAAGCACTTTTAATTTCCATATCTCTTTCAAATGAGTCATGTTCAAATGTCTCCTGATTTATCTTCAGTGATATAGTTACTAATATTTTAACCAATGATTACAATATTACCACATAAAATAACATGAAGTATTCATAAATTCTAAGATTAAGTTTATAATATTGAATAATAACTAGAACTAAACCTCTGGGATTTTAGTGCCTGAAGAAAATGCATTCATGCCTAATCAGCATGCTTTTGTAATATGGTTTATTCATTGATCTCAAGGCACAGTTTTCATTAAGACACTAATAATCTTACTGAAGCAGGGACAAGTATTTTAGTGATAATAATGAGAAACTCAGGCAAGTTGTTGCAACAAGCTAAAAACTAGTCTTTTATGTTTGAAATATAATTTCTCTAGATTCTAAGACTTTTTAGAGAAACAACACATTTAGAATTTTTTTAAGTTACTAACCTATACTGATAGCTCACTATGTAGCAGGCTGTTTACATATATGATCTCAAAACAGCTTCAATAGTAATACCTAAAATTTGTGAAAATAATACCTTGACTCACAAGTAAGTGGAAAATATAAGAGAAACAGTGTCCACTGATTATAAAAATATTAGGTATTCTCATTCCCTGTTAGTGGAAGCTTAAATTAGAACAATCTGTTATTAAGAAACATTCTGCAAAATATTAACACGTTTTAAATGATGCAATTCACTTCTTAGGGTTTACTATTAAATTATAATTAAGGATTAAAATCATTGTCTGTAAGAGAAAATAAAAATTGTGCAGTTAAAGGAAACTGGTTTAATCTTTTTATAAGTGACTATTGTGTGTCAGTTACTTTGAAAGTAGTGAGTATATAGCAATGAACAAAAATGACAATGTCCCTATCTTTATACAGCTTGCATTCTAATGAATATAGAAAATAAGTAAAACAAGTACATAAATATACAACATATCAGCTGGTAATAAATGCACTGAAGAAATATTAAAGCGAAATGTAGAACAGCAAGTCACAGGTGATACTTTTTACAGGTGGATATCTGAGTTGAGAACATTTGAATAGGACTTAATGGGGTGATAAAAGGAGCCATGAGGGTCTGGGGAAAGGTCTTAAGACCAGAGTAAAGGCTCTCAGAAGCGAGTATGGCATGTTCAAGGGTCCTTAAGAAAGCAACTGTAGCTGCAGCCCAGTGAGAGAGGAGAAAAGGATAAAGACTTATCAAAGAGAAGGCACAGACAAGTCATACAGGTTCTTGCAGGCCAAGGCATGTATTAAGACCTCCTCGTGGCTCACCATAAAATATTTGCCTGCAAACAGAGGGTGCAGATTCAATCCCTGGGCAGGAGGATACCTTGGAGAAGGGAATAGTTACCACTCCAGTATTCCTGCCTGGAAAATTTCATGGACAGGGGAGTCTGGCAGGCTTCAGACCTTGGGGTCGCAGAGTCGGACACCACTGAGCAAGTAATGGTTCACTTTCACTGCCAGTGTGAGGAAGAGCATTGGTGGATTCTGAGTAGAGGAGTATATAGTCTGAGACATGGCAAGGGCTTCCCTGGTGGCTCAGACGGTAAAGCATCTACATGCAATGTGAGAGACCTGGGTTCGATCTCTGGGTCAGGAAGATCCCCTGGAAAAGGAAATGGCAACCCACTCTAGTACTCTTGCCTGGGAAATTCCATGAATGGCAGAGCCTGGTAGGCTACAGTCCAGAGGGTTGCAAAGAGTCAGACACAACTGAGCTATTTCTTCTTGGTTCTGAGTTAGGTGTGGCAAAGCAGAAGAAGACAGGATCCTTTTGTCAACTAGAAAAAAAAAAAAAAAAAAAAAAAAAAGACTGGCTAAGAAGTTAGCAGTGGAGGTTGGGAAGTTTGTAGATTATGGAGATTTTTGAGGTAGTTATCAGGATGACTGGATGCGGGTTGTGAATTAAAGAGTAATAGACCAGTCCATGGTTGTTGCTGTTGTTCAGTCACTAGGTTGTGTGTGACAGTTTGCCACTCACTGTAGTTTGACTGCCTCCGCCAGGATCCTCCATCCTTCATTATCTCCCAGAGTTTGCTCAAATTCATGTCCATTGACTTGGTGATGCTATTTGAACATCTCATCCTCTGTTGCCCCCTTAATCCTCTTCCCCTGAATCTCCCAGCACAATATTTCCAATGTGTCAGCTCTTCACATCAGATGGCCAAGATACTGGATTTTCATCTTTAGCACTAGTCCTTCCAATGAATATTCAGGGTTGATTTCCTTTAGGATTTATTGGTTTGATCTCCATGAATATTCAGGGTTGATTTCCTTTAGGATTGATTGATTTGAACTCTTTGCTGTCCAAGGGACTCTCAGGAGTGTTCTCCAACACCACAATTTGAAAATATCAATTCTTCAGTGCTCAGCCTTCTTTATGATCCAAATTTTATATACATATATAACTACCAGAAAAACTGTAGCTTTCATTCTCATACAGTCCTTTGCCTGCAAAGTGATGTCTTTGCTTTTTAATACTCTATCTAGGTTTGTTATAGCTTTTCCAATGAGCAAGTGTCTTTTACTTTCATGGCTACAGTCATCATCTGTAGTGATTTTGGAATTCAAGAAAATAAAATCTGTCATTATTTCCACTTTTTCCCCTTCTATGTGGGATGAAAAGATGGGACTGGATGCCATGATCTTAGTTTTTTGGATGTTGAGTTTTAAGGCAGTTTTTTTTAATTTATTTATTTTTATTTGAATGATAATTGTTTTACAGCATTGTGTTGGTTTCTACCAAACATCAACATGTATCCACCATAGGTTAACCCATATCCCCTCCCACTTGAACATCCATCCTATCTCCCTCCCTATTCCACCCCTTTAGGTTGCTACCAAGCCCAGGTTTGAGTTCCCTGAGTCATACAGCAAATTCCCATTGGCTATCTTTTTAAAAATGGTAATGTATGTCTCCATGTTACTCTTTCCATACCTCCCACCCTCTCTCCCCTCAACCATTTCCATAAGTATGCTCTCAATGTCTGTGTCTCCATTCAGTTCAGTTCAGTTCAGTTCAGTCACTCAGTCATGTCTGACTCTGCAACCCCATGAATCGCAACACGCCAGGCCTCCCTGTCCATCACCAACCCTCGGAGTTCACTCACACTCACGTCCATAGAGTCAGTGTTGCCATCTAGCCATCTCATCCTCTGTCGTCCCCTTCTCCTCCTGCCCCCAATCCCTCCCAGCATCAGAATCTCTTCCAATGAGTCAACACTTTGAATGAGGTGACCAAAGTACTGGCGTTTCGGCTTTAGCATCATTCCCTCCAAAGAAATCCCAAGGCTGATCTCCTTCAGAATGGACTGGTTGGATCTCCTTGCAGTCCAAGGGACTCTCAAGACTCTTCCCCAACACCACAGTTCAAAGGCATCAATTCTTCGACACTCAGCTTTCTTCACAGTCCAACTCTCACAGCCATACGTGACCACTGGAAAAACCATAGCCTTGACTAGACGGACCTTTGTTGGCAAAGTAATGTCTCTGCTTTTCAATATGCTGTCTAGGTTGGTCATAACTTTCCTTCCAAGGAGTAAGCGTCTTTTAATTTCATGGCTGCAGGCACCATCTGCAGTGATTTTGGAGCACAAAAAAATTAAGTCTGACACTTTTTCTACTGTTTCCCCATACTTTCCCATGAAGTGATGGGACCAGATGCCATGATCTTCATTTTCTGAATATTGAGCCTTAACCCAACTTTTTCATTCTCCTCTTTCACCCTCATCAAGAGGCTTTTTAGTTCCTCTTCACTTTCTGCCA
>SJYA01001607.1:444490-508045 GCA_006410615.1 Neotragus moschatus
TCTTCACTTTCTGCCATAAGGGTGGTATCATCTGCATATCTGAAGCTATTGATATTTCTCCCAGCAATCTTGATTCCAGCTTGTGCTTCATCTAGCCAAGCGTTTCTCATGATGTACTCTGCATAGAAGTTAAACAAGCAGGGTGACAATACTTGACGTATTCTTTTTCCTATTTGGAACCAGTCTGTTGTTCCATGTCCAGTTCTAACTGTTGCTTCCTGACCTGTATACAGGCTTCTCAAAGGCAGGTCAGGTGGTCTGGTATTCCCAACTCTTTCAGAATTTTCCACAGTTTATTGTGATCCACGCAGTCAAAGGCTTTGACATAGTCAATAAAGCAGAAACAGATGTTTTTCTGGCACTCTCTTGCTTTTTCGATGATCCAGTGGATGTTGGCAATTTGATCTCTGCTTCCTCTGCCTTTTCTAAAACCAGCTTGAACATCTGGAAGTTCATGGTTCATGTATTGCTGAAGCCCGGCTTGGAGAATTTTGAGCATTACTTTACTAGCATGTGAGATGAGTGCAATTGTGCACTAGTTTGAGCTTTCTTTAGCATTTCCTTTCTTTGGGATTGGAATGAAAACTGACTTTTCCAGTCCTGTGGCCACTGCTGAGTTTTCCAAATTTGCTGACATATTGAGTGTAGCACTTTCACAGCATCATCTTTCAGGATTTGAAATAGCTCAGCTGGAATTCCATCACCCCCACTAACTTTGTTTGTAGTGATGCTTTCTAAGGCACACTTGACTTTGCATTCCAGGATGCCTGGCTTTAGATGAGTGATCACACCATCGTGATTACCTGGATCATGAAGATCTTTTTTGTACAATCCTTCTGTGTATTCTTGCCACCTCTTCTTAATATCTTCTGCTTCTGTTAGGTCCATATCATTTCTGTCCTTTATTGAACCCATCTTTGCATGAAATGTTCCCTTGGTATCTCTCACTTTCGTGAAGAGATGTCTAGTCTTTCCCATTCTATTGTTTTCCTCTATTTCTTTGCATTGATCAGTGAGGAAGGCTTTCTTTTATCTCCTTGCTGTTCTTTGGGACTCTGCATTCAAATGGTTATGTCTATCTTTTTCTCCTTTGCTTTTTGCTTCCCTTCTTTTCACAGCTATTTGTAAGGCCTCCTCAGACTGCCATTTCTTTTTCTTGGGGATGGTCTTGATCCCTGTCTCCTGTACAATGTCATGAACCTCTGTCCATAGTTCATCTGGCACTCTGTCTATCAGATGTAGTCCCTTAAATCTATTTCTCATTTCCACTTATTAATATTACTGATAATAATAAATCAGCAAACCACAATTTAGTTGGCACTGAAAACTTAGTCAGTCCATTGAGCATTCTTAATAACATTGACTGAGTGCCAGTCTTCTTGCTAAATGCTATGATCTATCTGCATTAATACAGTTCAGAAAGAAGAATTACAGATAAACTATTAAGAGCAATGGGAAAATAGGAGTATTGGCCAAATACCTTGACTAGGTTCCTTCCCAGGTGGCACTAGTGAAAAAGAACTAACTTGCCCGTGCAGGAAACATAAGAGACATCGGTTCAATCCCTGGGTCAGAAAGATTACCCGGAGAAGGGTGTGGCAACCCACTCCAGTATTCTTCCCTGGAGCATCCCATGGACAGTGGAGCCTGGTGGGCTACAGTCCATAGGCTCGCAAAGAGTCAGACACAACTGAAGCAACTTAGCCGAGCACAGCGCACAGCACGTTGACTAGAGTGAAGCACTCAGAGGTTCAGATCTAGGAGAAACAGGTAAACCTCAAACACACAGTAGATTAGAAGTGACCTGTTGAGATAGTCAGAGGTAAAAGGTATCTGAATCATGATAAACAGCTGAGGAAACTACATGCCATTCGTTGAAGTGGTTTGGGATAGAGGATAGTTAATGATGTGATCAGAATTCAAGAAAGTGGGGTAGAATTTTTAGGAAATGTAGAAAAGCAATTTGGGTTGGGGGAAAAAAAGGCTGTTTTAAGCATGGTGTAGAGTGAGTTTAGATACCCAGAAGAGGTTAGATTTTGGATGCTGGCCCAAAAAGAAAAAAATAAATAAATAAATGAAGTGCAGCATGATGGATTCACCCAGCTCCTCTGGAGTGTGTCAAACAATTCAACTACTCAATTTAGCTTCATTCTAAAATAGGACTTATTCCAAGGCAATAAAAATAAAAGCAAAAATAAACAAATGAGACCTAATCAAACTTACAAGCATTTACACAGCAAAGGAAACCATAGAAAAATTACAACAATGGAATGAGAGAAAATATTTGCAAATGATGTGACAAAGTCTTAATCTCCAAAATACACAACAGCTCATACAACTCAACAACAAAAATAGCAATCAAAAAATGGGCATAAGACCTTATCAGACACTTCTCCAAAGATGACATACAGATGACCAGTAGGCACATCAAAAGATGCTCAACATCACTAATTATTAGAGAAATGCAAATCAAAACTACAGTGAGGTATCACCTCACATTGGTCAGAATGGCCATCATTAAAATGTCTACAAATAACAAAATGCTAGAGAGGATGTGGAGAAAAGGGAACTCTCCTATACTGTTGGTGGGAACATAATTTGGTGCAGCCACTATAGAAAATAGTGAGGAGGTTCCTTAGAAAACTAAAAATAAAATCATCATATGATCCAGCAATTCCACTCCTGAGCATATAGCAGACAAAATTATAATCAAAAAGATACATGTACTCCTATGTTCATACAGCACTATTCACAATAGCCAAGTCATGGAAACAACCTAAAGGTCCATCAACAGATTAATAGATTAAGATGAAGTCCACTTAAGCAATGGAATACTACTCAGCCCATAAAAGAGAATGAAGTAATGCCAGCTGCAGCAATGTGGATGCAACTAGAGATTACCATATGAAGTGAATCAAGTCAGAAAGAAAAAGACCAATACCATATAATAGTACTTAGATGTGAAATCTTAAATATGGCACAAATGAACCTATCTACAAAACAGACTCACAGACATAGAGAACAGACTTGTGATTGCCAAGGGGGAGGAGGTTAGGTGAGGGAAGGACTAAGGGTTTGGGATTAGGAGACGTAAACTATTAAGTACATGATGGATAAGCAACAAGGTCCTAATGGGACAGCACAGGGGACTATATTCAAATCCTGTGATAAACTATAATGGAAAAGAAAAATTTAAAAAAAAAGAATGTCTGTATGTGTATAACTGAGTCACTTTGCTGAACAGCAGAGCATGGCACAATCTTATAAATCAACTGTATTTTAATTAATTATTAAATTAAAAACTAAATAAAATAGGAACCCATGAAGTCTGTAAACACAGTCCTTCAGAAGTATAAGCATGGTACTTATACGCAAGTAAATAAATCCTGTGGTCTTCAGGATGGGTGGCACCTACTATTGGTAGTGGTGGGTAGAGGAGGTTCTTCAAGCTGGTGTCTATAGTCTCATATCTGCAAATCACTTCCCCCCATTATTTACTACAACAGATGGTGAATTTCATCAATTATAAATCAATTCTTAACTAATTCTTAACTAATTTCTGTGGCAGAAGACACCCTTTTAGAGTCCTGTATGTATTTGAGGTTGTTTCAAAGCAAAGATGAATTTAATGATCCTTCCCAAAGTTTTTTCTTAATCATTATTGCTTACTTGCTAATACTTTGGAGTTATAATTCTTTTTCTTTCATTTTAAATTTATCACTTGATGGAAATAATTGGAAGATGTGAATATTTTTCAACAGTGGAAGTCTTTATTAGCTTTTAAGTAGATAAAAATATCCTTTCTTCCCAATAGTGCAAAGTGGAATGGGCTATTACTACCACCTCAGTAAATTAAATGACTTAAAACAAAAAATAAATAGATTGTTAAAATGTTTAGCCAAAGGAGTTCTCCAGCTGACTGAACATTTATGGGCACTTTACCATCAAGACAAGGTAAATTCACCTACAAGTAGCTATTTAAGAAACATGTATATAATGATAGTTGTTAAACCTACCCAACTGAATTACACCTAACTTTAGACACAAGAGTAGAATATACTCATGACTAAATTGATGATAATTAAAAGGACGGTAGAATAATCACCTACAAGAATATGAATGGGGCCAAATGAAGAAGCCTAAATTTGTGAGACAGAATAATTGGCAGTAATGTATTGAACTTAAGAAAACTTAATTGGAAAGTAAACACACCCACACACACACATGTACACATGTTTGGTAACTTCTGATTGGGAAATAATTGCTTTGTTTTGAGCCAGGTGGTCTCCAGGCAGGTATGGGAAATTAGGTAAATCATACTGTGTACTCCCTGCTGGGCCTAATTATTTAAAGGAAAGTCATCTAAATTTAACAAGAAGCAGTGTTCTCAAGGGGAGAAGGCAATGGCAACCCACTCCAGTACTCTTGCCTGGAAAATCCCATGGATAGAGGAGCCTGGTAGGCTGCAGTCCATGGGGTGCCTAAGAGTCGGACATGACTGAGCGACTGCACTTTCATTTTTCACTTTCATGCAGTGGAGAAAGAAATGGCAACCCACTCCAGTGTTCTTGCCTGGAGAATCTCAGGGACAGGGGAGCCTGGTGGGCTGCCATCTGTGGGGCTGCACAGAGTCGGACACGACTGAAGCAACTTAGCAGCAGTAGCAGCAGTGTTCTCAAATGTAATTATACGTTTGTAACACCTGAGTTTCTTTCTATTTGCTTTTTAATAAACCATACCCTAGAAATTCTGAATTAGTTGATCTGGGATAGGGATGAGACAGAAGTATTTGTTTCAGCCAAACCAGAGAACCACTATTTAAGTGCAGTTCTGTGGTTGATGAAATCCCAATGACAAATGAAAAGGAGAACAAAGAACTCTACTTTTTGGTTTCCATTAAGGGTGGCATGGGTTGATTGTTTTGTTTCTCAGCAACAGCTGAGAAAGCAGCTATAGCAACGCCCTGCCTCCTCCATATCCCAGAGGCATGATAAGTCTCCACTGCTTAGCATAACTTGGAGATGTTTCATTTGCAGTACTTCATTTGCAACATTGGCCTGAGACGTGTGGGCAATAGCTAAAGAGACTGAAGGTGTAGAATCCATTCTGTACAAGAACAAGTTGTGGGTAAATTTGGTAAATTTTTAAAAGAGTAACTTTTTGATACATACCACCTGGGCAGTAGGCTCTGGAAGGCACTTAGGAATCCATGTCCCATGGCAGCATTAACAGATGTGCTGACTGTATACTGATGCTACATGGGCACCAGACTTTCTCTTGGTGATTTCATTAACATTTGTTTGTTGAATCAGAAATCAACTGCTAAGTGTCTTATTCCATCTTCTTTCCTTCCTTGTCATTTTCATACACATCCAGTATTGGATTTTATCACAAATGATGTTACATTGTAAATCTGCTCACATTTCTTTTCCATATTGAACTATAGATCTCTTAAGGTCATGGATCCCTATAGTCATTTACATACCTTCAGCTATCAGCAAATGCCAGGCATGCAAATTTTTGTAGACAGAAATGTTTGTGTGCTATCCTAAATCCCCTTTAGATTCAAAGCCATACATGTATGAAAGACAGTAGAAACAAAACAAAGGAAAGGGAGAAATTCCACCACCACCACACTTTCTTAGGCAAACCTCTTCCAAATAAAGCCCAACTTTCTAACAAATACTTCTCATAACTTCATATTCTTTTAGCATGTATTGATTGAAATACTCTAGACAGCCACAAACCAATCAGAAAAGCTCTCGGACAGCGTGAGGATTACACTGGGGGAAAATAGTACAAAAACAAAGTTACTGTGGATATTTAACATTTTGATAAATGCTGTGAAGAAAAAAGAAAAACAGGAAAATGAAACAAGGCATGGCTGAGAACTCTCGGCAGAGTTCCAAAGAATAGCAAGGAGAGATAAGGCCTTCTTAAATGAACAAGGCAAAGAAATAGAGGGAAACTATAGAATGGGAAAAATAAGAGATCTCTTCAAGAAAATTGAAGGTATCAAAGGACCATTTCTTGCAAGGATGGGCATGATAAAGGACAGAAATGATAAGGACTTAACAACTTAATAACAACTTATTAATCTCTTAATAAGAAGAGATTAAGAAGAGGTGGCAAGAATACATAGAAGAACTGTATAAAAAAAGGTCTTAATGACCCAGATAACCAGTATGATACTCACCTAGAGCCAGACAACCTATAGTGTGAAGTCAACTGGGCCTTAGGAAGCATTACTACAAACAAAGGTAGAGGAGGTGATGGAATTCCAGCTGAGCTATTTCAAATCCTAAAAGATGATGCTGTTAAAGTGCTGCAGTCATTATGTCAGCAAATTTGGAAAGCTCAGCAGGGTCAGGGGACTGGAAAAGTTCAGTTTTCATCCCAATTCCAAAGAAGGGTAGTGCTAAAGGATGTTCAAACTACCAGACAGTTGTGCTCACTTCCCATGCTAATAAGGTTATGCTCAAAATCCTTCAAGCTAGGTTTCAGCAGCACTTGAATCAAGAACTTCCAGATGTATAAGCTGGATTTAGAAAAGGCAGAGGAAGCAGAGATCAAGTTGCCAACATTCATTGGATCATAGAGAAAGCAATGGAATTCCAGGAAAACATCTACTTCTGTTTCACTGACTACACAAAGCCTTGGACTGTGTGGATCACAACAAACTATATAAAATTCTTAAAGAAACGGGAATACCAAACCATCTTACCTGTCTCCTGAGAAACTTGTATGAGCGTAAAGAAGCAACAGTTGGAACCTTACATGGAACAACTGACTGGATCAAAATTGGGAAGGGAATACAAAAAGGCTGTATATTGTTACTCTGCTTATTTAACTAACATGCAGATTACCTTATGTGAAATGCTGGGCTAGATGAGTTACAAGCTAGACTCAAGATTGCTGGGAGAAATATCAACAAACTCAGATATGCAGATAATACCACTCTGTTGGTAGAAGGCAAAGAGGAACTAAAGAGCCTCTTGATGAAGGTGAAAGACAAGAGTGAAAAAGCTGGCTTAAAACTCAATATTAAAAAAACTAACAAAATGCCATTTGGTCCCATAATTTCATGGCAAATAGAAAGGGAAAAGGTGGATATAGTGACAGATTTTCTTGGGCTCTAAATCACTGCAGATGGTGAGTGCAGCCATGAAATTAGAAGATGCTTGCTCCCTGTAAGGAAAGATATGGCAAATCTGGAGAGTATATTAAAAAGCAAAGACATCACTTTGCCAGCAAAGGTCTGTGTAGTCAAAGCTATGGTCTTTCTGGGCTTCCCTGGTAGCTCAACTGGTAAAGAATCTGCCTGAAACGCAGGAGACTGTGGTTCGATTCCTGGGTAGGGAAGAAGACCTGGAGAAGGGATAGGCTACACATTCCATTTTTCTTGGGCTTCCCAGGTGGCTCAGACAGTAAAGAATCTGCCTCAGTGTGAAAGACCTGGGTTTGATTCCTGGGTTGGGAAGATCCCCTGGAGGAGGGCATGGCAACCCACTCCAGTATTCTTGACTTGAGAATCCCCATGGGCAGAGGAGCCTGGTGGGCTACAGTCCAAGGGGTCTCAAAGAATCAAACACAACTGAGTGACTAAGCACAGCACAGCACACATGGTCTCTCAGTAGTTATATACAGATATGAGAGTTCTACCATAAAGAAGGCTGAGTGCTAAAGAATGGATGGTTCCAAATTGCAGTGCTGGAGAAGATTCTTGAGAGTCCCTTGATAGCAAGGAGATCAAACCCATCAATCCAAAAGGAAATCAGTCCGTTGGAAGGACTGATGATGAAGCTGAAGTTCCAATACTTTGGCCACCTGATTGCTACGAAGAGCTGACTCACTAGACAATATCCTGATGCTGGAAAAGTCTGAAGGCAAAAGGAGAATGGTGACAGAGGATGAGAAGGTTGGAGAGCATCACCTATTCAATGGACATAAACTTGGGCAAACTCTGGGAGATAGTGAGAGATGGGGCAGCCTGTCATGCTGCATCCATGGGGTTGCAGAGTTGGACACACTTAATGACTGAACAACAACAACAGTGGCTTCTATGTGTGAATAGGAATGCAATGACATTTTAGACATGCTGACTGGACACAGCCCCTGTAGAAACATGACACTTAAACTGTATCTCAAGAGATTCAGGTAATTTCATTCCAAAGAACTGGAAGAAGTATATATCCCCGGCAAAGGGTATGGTGAGTACAAAGACCCAGAAATGGAAAAGGGCTTGATGGAATCGAGAAGTTAAAAGAATGCTTTTTAACTTTTTCACAAAGCAAAACAAAACTTATTTGTAATTAGATGATCTGTGAAACTAACCTCTTTTACTAAATCACCAAAAATCTTTTGGGCTTTGCAGTATAAACCATCATACACCTAGGGACAGTTTCACTGGACTAAAAGTGCTGCTTAAGGCCTTCACTAAAAGGTTATTGCACATTTATTCTACCAGGGATAAATGACCTGAATGGTAACTTCAGAACTCCCACCTGGAGGTTCAAGTCTGACTTCTAAGTACCAAGGTAGTGTGAATCTAGCTAGCTCTTTGTCGCAGATCTTCTGAGAGCTTTGCTCTCAAGTGAAAGACTTGGATCTTCACAAGGAAACCTGCAATGTGTACGGGCTGGGGGCACTTTTCTCCCTCTGCTCTCTGGATTTGGGTTATGTGGTATAAGACACAGGGAAGTGGAATTGGGTTTGCCTCATTTCATCAGTTCTGAATAAGTTCCTTGAGTAAAATACTCTTATTTTATTCTTCTTCAGATACCAAGCACCTACTACAATGCCTAGCTTATAGTACACTGGCTAATACCTGAATAGTTTTACTTTTTTAATGGTTGAATAAAACAAAAATATAGAAATGCTTTGTGACACCTGAAAATTATATCAACTTCCATCTCAATATTCAAAATCAATTTTACTGAAACAGAGCCACAATCATTTCAGTTCAGTTCAGTTCAGTCGCTCAGTCATGTCTGACTCTTTGCGACCCCATGAATCGCAGCACTACAGGCCTCCCTGTCCATCACCAACTCCCGGAGTTCACTCAGACACACGCTCGTCGAGTCAGTGATACCATCCAGCCATCTCATCCTCTGTCGTCCTCTTCTCCTCCTCCCCCAATCCCTCCCAGCATCAGAGTCTTTTCCAATGAGTCAACTCTTCGCATGAGGTGGCCAAAGTACTGGAGCTTCAGCTTTAGCATCTTTCCTTCCAAAGAAATCCCAGCATTTTGTCAAAACCTATGTGCTTTCATGTTATAATGGCAGCCTAGACTATGTGGGTTACAAGCCTTACTTACTATTTTCTAGTCACTTATTATTGGCCATAATCGCAATGGTGTGATCACTCATCTAGAGCCAGACATCCTGGAGTGCCAAGTCAAGTGGGCCTTAGAAACCAAAATTATGAACAAAGGTAGTAGAGGTGATGGAATTCCAGCTGCTGCTACTGCTATTAAGTCGCTTCAGTCGTGTCCAACTCTGTGTGACCCCATAGATGGCAGACCACCAGGCTTCCCCGCTCCTGGGATTCTCCAGGCAAGAACACTGGAGTGGGTTGCCATTTCCTTCTCCAATGCATGAAAGTGAAAAGTGAAAGTGAAGTCGCTCAGCTGTATCTGACTCTTAGCGACCCCATGGACTGCAGCCTACCAGGCTCCTCCATCCATGGGATTATCCAGGCAAGAGTACTGGAGTGGGGTGCCATTGCCTTCTCCGGGAATTCCAGCTAAGGTATTTCAAATCTTAAAAGATGATGCTGTTAAAGTGCTACACTCAATATGCCAACAACTTTGAAAAACTTATCATTGGCCACAGGACTGGAAAACATCAGTTTTCATTTCAGTCCCAAAGAAAGGCATTGCCAAAGAATGTCCAAACTACCACACCATTACACTCATTCACACGTTAGCAAAGTAATGCTCAAAATTCCCCAACCTAGGCTTCAACAATATATGAACTAAAAATTTCCAGATGTATAAGTTGGATTTAGAGATCAAATTGCCAACATCCTTCAGATCATAGAAAAAGCTGGAGAATGCCTGAAAAACTTCTGCTTCATTCACTATGCTAAAGCTTTTGACTGTGTGGTTTACAAAAGACTGTGGAAAATACTTAAAGAGATGGTAATAACAGGCCACTTTATCAGCCTCCTGAGAAGCCTGTATGCAGGTCAAAAAGCAACAGTTAGAACGGGACATGGAACAATGGACTGGTTCCAAATTGGGAAATAAGTCTGTCAATGCTGTTTATTGTCATCCTGTTTAAATCTATATGCAGAGTACAGCATCTGAAATGCTGGGCTGGATGAAGCACAAGCTGGAATCAAGATTGCTGGGGAAAATATCAGTAACGACAGGTACACAGATGACACCACCCTCATGGCAGAAAGTGAAAAGGATCTAAACAGCCTTTGGAAGAAAGTGAAAGAGGATAGTGAAAAGGCTGGCTTAAAATTCAACATTCAAAAATCGAAGATAATAGCAAAAAGATGAGGAAACAGTGACAGACATTATTCTCCTGGACTCCAAAATCACTGCAGATGGTGACTGCAGCCATGAAATTAAAAGACTCTTGCTCCTTGAAAGAAAATCTTTGACAAACCGAGACAGCATATTAAAAAGCAAAGCCATTACTTTACCGACAAAGGTCCATCTAGTCAAAGTGATTTGATGGTTTTTCCAGTAGTCATGTATCAGTGTGAGAGTTGGGCTATAAAGAAAGCTCAGTTTGGAGGAACTGATGCTTTTGAACTGTGGTGTTGGAGAAGACTCTTGAGAGTCCTTTGGACTGCAAGGAGATCCAACCAATCCATCCTAAAAGAAATCAGTCCTGAATGTTCATTGGAAGGACTGATGTGGAAGCTGAAGCTCCAATACTTTGGCCATGTGATGGAAAGAATAGACTCATTAGAAAAAACCCTGAAGCTAGGAAAGATTGAAGGCAGAAGGAGAAGGGGATGACAGAGAACAAGATGGTTGGATGTCATCACCAACTCAATAGACATGAGTTTGAGCAAACACCAGGAAATGGTGAAGGACAGGGAAGCCTGGCATGCTGCAGTCCATGGCATCACAAAGAGTCGGACATGACTGAGTGACTAACAACAACAACTATTGGCCATTCACAGAAAAGTTTGCCAACCTCTGGGACAAATAATTTTCATGTAAATGAATGAATATATGAATAAATTAACCATAACAGAAGATTTATTTTTATGCAATTACTCCTCAGAAGTACTCCATGGCAGAGATCCAGATGTTGTCTAGATTTTAACACATTTTATTAAAAATATGACACTTGTATGTATCATTCTGCTGTGCTACTCTGAAATAGATTCAATCAGAATAAAAATTATAAGTGTGTTTTCTAAATGAGCTTCTCCTATTTTTGTAATTAAACATACATCATCATGCTTCTTTTCATGAGGATCAGTCAGTCCCCCAAGAAATTCTTTTTAAACTCTGTTCGTCATCTCAGGTTACTCATCTCACTCTATCAAGTATGTGCATGTCCTTTTGGGATCTTCTTCCTTCTGCATTTGCCATTTGGTTCTAAACTTTTACCCTGTGATAGGCATTTCTGATTTTAAAAATATGACTGTAAGAAACTCAGTCACCTTCCTTATATGTTAATTTCATTTCACTTTTTTCTTTACATTTTTAAAGAAATTCTAGCTATTACTGAATACTCACTGCACTTTTTGAAGTGGTTATTTGGAAGAATCACAAAGTGACTATATCTTGAAAAGCAGAACCAGTCACATTTGGATAAAATAAGATTTATGCTTTTGTATAAAGCAAGTTGATGAGGGTAAAAGAAGAGAGTGAAAAAGCTGGCTTAAATCTCAGCATTAAAAAAAAATAAGATCATGGCATCTGATCCCATCACTTCATGGCAAGTAGAAGGGCAAACAGTAGAAGCAGTGAGAGTTTTCTTTCTTGGGCTCCAAAATCACTGCAGATGGTGACTACAGCCATGCAATTAGAAGATGCTTGCTTCTTGGAAGAAAAGCTATGACAAATCTAGACAGTGTATTAAACAGCAAAGACATCACTTTGCCCACAAACGTCCAAGTAGTCAAAGCTATGGTTTTACCTATAGTCATATACAAATTTGAGAGCTGGACCATGAAGAAGGCTGAGCACTGGAGAATTGATGTTTTGAATCATGGTGCTGGAGAAGACTCTTGAGAGTCCGTTGGACTGCAAGGAAATCAAACCTGGCAATTCTAAAGGAAATCAACTTTGAATATTCACTGGAAGGACTGATGCTAAAGCTGAAGTTCCAATATTTTGGCCACCTAATGTAGACAGCCAGCTCATTGGAAAAGACCTGATGCTGGGAAAGACTGAAGGCAAAAGGAGAAGAGGGTGACAGAGGATGAGATGGTTGGATAGCATCACTGACCCAATTGACTTGAACTTGAGCAAACTCCAGGAGATAGAAGAGGACAAGGAAGCCTAGCATGCTGCAGTCCATGGGGCTGCAAAGAGTTGGACATGACTTAGCGACTGAACAACAACAACATAAAGCAAGATACAAACACTGTTATTGATTTATCAACAACAGCAAAAAGCTATACAAAATACATATTACAAAATTAGAAATAAGTTACTCTGAACAGAGTGGGGAAACTGGAAGAGAATCGAAAGGAAAACAGCTCTAATGTTATTGCTTGCACCTTCCTAGTGTTGGCATTCCTGCCGCTTTTCATTTATTTTCTTTTCCAAATTTCTGAAAAGGGATTACAAAGTAAATAATAAGTTGAATCTGTTACCTGAGATGACAAGTTCTTTTTTTCTTTTGTGTAGTTTTGTTTTTAAATTTGGAGAAGTGGATTCAGACTCAAGTTCTTTTAAAAAAAAGACTTGTCTTCTGCACATCATTGATATCACTGAAATTGATAATTTTATAGAGGGTTTTGATAGTTATCATCTTTTTTTCTCTAAGTGCTTTGGAAATAAATTTATATAGATTGCAGTTAAATAGTATGTTCATTTGAAATACAATATAGAGGAGATCTTATTCTTTCAAATTCAGAGGCCAGTGCTACAGAAGGAAAAGCTTTAGAAGTTAATACTACTTAGTTAATCCAGCTCATTAGCCCCAAATCTCACTGAATACTGAGAGTGCTGCTAATGTAATAATTTCCCCTGTTAATGGAGTCAAAGCAAACTTCAAAGAATGGCTAGTACCTCATTCATTAGCTTAATCAACTCTCTGGGCACCTCACAAACAAGGCGTCCTGGTAGGAGGGCAATAAAGATGTAAGTAGGTGTTCTGTTCTGTTTCCCCACCACTGATTTAAAAGTTAAAATTCAAATAACCAAGAGTACACAAATAGTAAACAGCCCCAGCTTCCCTGGTGACTCAGACAGTAAAGTATCTGCTGGCGATGCCAGAGACCTGGGTTTGATCCCTGGGTTGGGAAGGTCTTCTGGAAGAGGAAATACAGTATTCTTGCCTGGAAAATTCCACGAACAGAAGAACCTGGCAGGCTATGGTCCATAGGGCCACGAACAGCAGGACATGACTGAACACACAGGCAGGCACCACCTCTAAATAAGACCAGATCAAGAAAAATAAATGCTACTATGTAACTTTTGTCAGAACTTACCTGCAAGGAGATCCAACCAGTCCATTTTAAAGATCAGTCCTGGGTGTTCATCGGAAGGACTCTTGCTAAAGCTGAAACTCCAATACTTTGGCCACCTCATGCGAAGAGTTGACTCATTGGAAAAGACTCATGCTGGGAGGGATTAGGGGCAGAAGGAGAAGGGAATGACAGAGAATGAGATGGCTGGATGGCATCACCAACTCGATGGACATGAGTTTGAGTAAATGCCAGGAGTTGGTGATGGACAGGGAGGCCTGGCATGCTGCGATTCATGTGGTCACAAAGAGTCAGACACGACTGAGCTACTGAACTGAACTGAACTGAAGTTTGAAATGATCCAAATAGAGAACAGTCAATATAAAAAGCCAAAATCTAGTGTAGCTAGCATTGTACATTTTACATGCTAGAACTGCTGTACACACGGTAAACAAAATGGATGCAGGGTGGTTATTAATTTGTACCATTATTATTTTGTTTTCCTTTAAAGTTTTTCTAAAACAAAGGTCAATATATTTAATGAGTATATATAACAAATACTATTTTTTAACACTTATGACTTATTTAATCTTTAAAACAAAGTAGGAGAAAGATAAGATTGTTATTTTTCTTTCACTCAATCAATATGTGAATACCTCTGCCTGCCTAAGCAGTATTCAAATGTTGTTGTTGCTACTTAGTCACTAAGCCATGTCCAACTGTTTTGTAACCCCATGGACTGTCCCATGGGATTTCCCAGGCAAGAATAATGGAGTAGGTTGCCATTTCCTTCTCCATGGGATCTTCCTGATTCAGAGATCAAACTCAGGTCTCCTGCATTGGCAGGTGGATTCTTCATCACTGAGCTACCAGGGAAGCCTGGTGTCTAGATGATAAAATTCAATAAGAATGCATTTTAAGTTATTTTTTATTTTTATTAATTTTTAGAAAATCTTATGAGTTCTTGAATCTTTCTCATTTCTAGATAGTCTTCACTACTATAGTTACTACTGAGGGAGGGAAGAAGGTCCTTATGCCTGTGTTAAGTATTAAGATGTCAGAGATTGCGTGGGATTCTTTTTTAAAGAAATAGGTTTTGCTTAATTAGTGAACTAAAGTTTGGGGGTGGCAGAGAGAGAGAAGTTATTAGTGACGGCAGCTGAACAAGAAATAAAACAGCAGGAAGAGTTTTGCTTCTCTTTTGTCACTTGAAGAACTCTCCATTTTCTAAAACAGAAAGTGAGTTTTCTGGTTCAGGCACAACCTTAACTGACTTCAAGTCCCATGGTGTGAATCTTTGGGAGTGACTTATTCTCCTTCTGCACCTACCCCTGGTTTTACCCCCAGCCAGGGAGTTATTCAAAACTCTGTTTTCTCTCCTCTTTGCCTACCTAGACACTCAAAGCTGGGGAGTGTTTCATGTTCTACAAAGGACTTTTCTCCAGCCCAAACTAGCTGTTCCTCCAGTTGCATTGAATTATATGCTAGCAAAGCTTTCTTTTATTCTGTTCTATCTTGCAGGAATTTCTAAGAAGCTTTGATACGGTTATAGAAAAACTCACAAACATCTCTGATTTATAAAATGAAGATGTACTATTGAAAGCTTTACTTTTAATTAACAGAAACTAAACGCTTAGAAAATCAGTGCTCTCTAATGCAGAAGCAGCCTGTACTTTTTAAAATAATGAATAAGAATGTTTCATGTAGAATGAGATTTAAAGTGTAATTTGATACATTGATTTTGGATTCATTACTTATATTGTGTCTCTTTTACACTATACATGTCTTTAGATATTCAAAATCTAAGAAGGTAATTGGCACTTCTCTCCATTGAGACATGAAGGATAAAATCAGGTTTGGAGGTACTATTAATTTTCAGTTCAGTCTAACGCTCATACATCCTCTGGGGTTTTTGCTCTTGGGCATATGTGCCTGCAACAAGCTTCCATGAGCTGTGTGGGGTGTCAGCTAGTCTAAGAAGCTTTAGTTGCTCCACTGGAAGGAAGACTTTCCTTCCTTCAGTGGTCTCACCTGGGCTTGTTCACATGGTGGTAGCTAACCTGGCCCAGGAGCCTAAGAGCCTGGCAACCCAAACAGTGTTGCTGCCATTTTGTTCCATTAGCTAAAGAAAGTTACAAAGCCAGCCAGTGTTAAAGGCAAGGAGAATGGACTATAATATCTGGAATGTATTAACTAAGAATTGTGCAATCTACTAAGGCTGGAACGCACTCAACTTTGGAGCTGTAGCAGGCATGTACAATCAGGTTGAGGAAACAGACAGTCAGGACATGAAGATAACTTGCAGAGACAATAATGTGTAACTGGCTAAGATGACCCTAGTAACATTTGTGTTCCTGGTTTTAGCTGTTTTCAAGATTTTAGTGATACCCTTGCACTTCCCTCAGTGTTGCTGTTAAATCCTTTCTTGAATATATGAGCCAATTAAGTCTCCCTTTTTACCTAACTTAAATGAGTTCTATTGGCTTTAATCAAACTTCCTGAAAAAATACCTGCACCCAAACTTATTTACATTTTCTTATTCACTGTCCATTCTTGTCTTATATTAATATACTCAGTAGAATAAAGGTTAAGTTATACATTCATTTAGCTACTGCCTTTCATTTTTCAATCAGTTTTATTTCCAATAAACCAAATGTCCATCTTCATTAAGCAACTCAACTGTATTTAATTCCTCATCTGGATTTGTAGGATGGTGCTTTTTAAATGGTCCAAGTAGTCAGACACTACCTTTTAATTCCAAAAATTAGAGATTAAATGTCATTTAGGAAATTGAAAATCAACTTTTTATGACTTCAATTGAAAGAACTCATACTGAAATGTGAACAATGTTCATGAAAAGTTAATGAATAAGACTAATCATAGTGTGTAGTAATTTTAGAATGATCAGGCTATTAAGCTACTTATAACTAATGCTAATACCTTAGAGAAAAGAGGTTAATGGTATTAGAATTTCATGCTCATAACAAAACTGAACTTCAAAAGCCTTTCATGATCACATATATCAAGAGTCCACTTCACATTGCTCTCACATTCACTATCTAGAGACATTCATTTATCATTTTAAATATAATTATTATGGATGTCAAACTCTAGTATCTGAAGCAATTTCATGACTTTTGAACACCGCATATCCCTGTATAATTTTGTGCTTCCTCCTAAGATTTAAAAATATTCCCTTTTCTTGTTCCCTTTTTGGGCCACTGTAATTGAGAGGTCTGTGTCCTTTTAGAGTCCCTTCAGCATGTTGGAAGAAAAAACATCATCTAGGAAAAAGGTAAATAATGTTTTTAGAAAACCAGCATGGATGGTAAGGATGCTAAGCTATAGGATGCACAGAGTAGGAATAAAAGCCTCTGCTAAAAGAACGATTCTGTGACCCATTACAGCCTTGCATCTCTCTGAATGGAAACAAAAAAGAAGGCACAGTTTCCAGGAAAGACACTATCAATGTCGAGTTACATTTGTGTAGGAATATGCCTTTCCAGTATATTCTTCTTTCTTCAGAACCAGACAGTTACTTTCAGTTACCTGATATTTACAGAGGTCAAGGAGGTGTCATTATTGTCCTCAGTTTCAGTAGATTCACAGGCAATGTGGGCAAATTTAAGACACTTACAATTAGTGATAATGGTGTTTCCTCCCTTTGTAATCTACTTCAAAATGTCCCTATAGAAGTTTATATGCCTCTATAAAAGCTTAAATTCAATTGAGTCGAAATGTTCATATTCCTGAGAAAAACAAACAGTAGAATTTTAGTACACATCCCCCAGTGAGACCCCTTCGTTCCAGTGCCACACTGGTTATCTGTAAACAAAGTGCAGCTTTCAAGGCAGTCAGTGAGCCGTCCAGCATGTGAAAGAGGCAATATTTCAGCAGAGCTGTGCTGTGCTAAAGAGTGAGATCCGAGAGAGAGCTGATAAAACACAGGGGCCATTTGGGAAAGCTCTAGGCACACATTTGCAAAACTATCAAATACAAATTAAAAGGAACTTAAGGATACTTTGTTTTGACTGCTGGAAAGGAAACAATGATACACAGAGGGACCCAGGTGGTTAATGTACTGTGCACATTACCACGATGAAGTACAAAACCTCAGTCGCTCAGATCTTCAGAAACTACAAAGTCAGTTGATTACATAGTGCCCTATAGAATAGACCTTAAACTTAAATGAGCAAACATCCCAGATATCCTTTCAAAGCCTGCCAATTCACTTGGCTTTTGAAGTCTTGTTATAGGGCTGTTGGGCAGGATAAGATTACAATGCTTTAACTCTACTAGAGGTTCTAAGCTTATCTCAAAAACAATACAGAAATGGCAGGAGCCCTTGTTCACTGAAGTAAAAGTAAACAGATACAATAGTAACAGCAAAACAAATTTTCTGAATTCATAAAGGGTGCAATATGTAAACCTAAGGATCTGATGTTAATGTAAGTCCCTAGACATGGTAGTCAACTTCATTAGAAGGCAAATGGGGAGTTAATTTTTCCATTTTAGTTCAATTTTAGGAAGTTTATTTTATATTGGAAATTAAGCTATGTTCATATATGAGCTAACGGTTTTCATCTATAACCTGGTTGTTTCCTGAGAAACCTGTATGCAGGTCAAGAAGTAACAGTAAGAACCAGACGTGGAATAACTGACTGGTTCCAAGTTGGGAAAAGAGTACATCAAGGCTGTAAATTGTCAAGCTGCATATTTAACTTATATGCAGAATACATCATGTGAAATGCTGGGCTTGATGAATCACAAGCTGGAATCAAGATTGTAAGGAGAAATATCAACAGCCTCAGATGTGCAGATCATACCACTCAAATGGCAGAAAATAAAGAGGAACTAAAGAGCCTCTTGATGAGGGTGAAAAAGAAGAGAGAAACAGCTGGCTTGAAACTCAGTATTAAAAATACTAAGATCATGGCATCCAATCCCATTACTTAATGACAAATAGAATAGGGAAAAGTAGAAACAGTGACAGATTTTATTTTCTTGGCCTCCAAAATCACTGTGGACGGTGACTATAGCCATAAAAATAAAAGATCCTTGTTCCATGAAAGGAAAGCTATGACAGACCTAGATAGCAGAGACATCAGTTTGCTGAAAAAAGTCTGCATAGTCAAAGCTATTGTTTTTTCCAGTAGTCATGTATAGATGTGAGAGTTGAACCATAAAGAAGGCTGAGTGCTGAAGAACTGATGCTTTTGAATTGTGGTGCTGGAGAGGACTCTTGGGAGTCTCTTGGACTGCAACGAGATCAAACCAATCAATCCTAAATGAAATCAACCCTAAATACTCATTGGAAGGGATGATACTAAAGCTGAAGCTCCAAAACCTTGTCCACCTGATACAAAGAGCTGACGCATGGGAAAAGACCCTGGTGCTGGGAAAGACTGAAAACAAACAGAGAAGTTGGCAGAGGATGAGATCGTTAGGTAGCATCACCAACTCAATGGACATGAATTTGAGCAAAATCTGGGAGACAGTGAAGGACAGGGCAGCCTGGTGTGTTGCAATCCATGAAGTCTCAAGGAGTCGGAATGACCGGATGACTGAACAGCAACAACAACAGAAGGGCCTTTGAGATTCTGTCTCATTATCACATTTTCTGCTCATACATATTTGTAGATTCAATTGTCTTCGTACCACAGTGACAAGAAAGTCTATGATGAAAATACAAGATGGTGGACAAAATCACAACCCATGCTTAATGTTTCCTTTGATGTCTTTTAGTATTGGAGATACAGAGTCATCCCTCTAATTGAAAGTGTGCGAAAAATTATTTATACCCAGTGAACGTTGCTGTCATTGGAAATAATTTGGTGGGTTTTTGGTTTTGAGTAATACTATTTCACATATCAATAGCAACAACAAAAATTAAGAGTGGACTACGTAACTCATAGGAAGATAGTCTTCATAAAATTCTTCCTGTTGAAATGTCTGAATAATATGCTTTGATTTGCATGCTTTTTCAGAGTTTTGCAGACCCATGACACAAAACACAGCTATCTCTATCTAACCAATATATTTTAAAAGCCAATAAGCTTTCCCAAAATAGAACTTGGTGACAGACGCTTCAGATGTGGACCTCTAGTGAGTCGTACATGAGTACAGTAGAGGTGAGAGTCACTAAAGGCAAGTTATACATGAGTAAGAAAAAAAAAATCACTGTCGATTTGGTGAAGACCTAATTTAATATTTAGTATTTAGTAATTCAGCTATGCTGTCTTATAATTTGTTCCTTGCTTTCACTATCAGTACAGAAACTAATGTCTAATGTCTAAAACATCTCTGTATAAATCCCAATTTTGACCTATTCAGAAAACTGAGATCATGGCATCTGGTCCCATCACTTCATGGGAAATAGATGGGGAAACAGTGGAAACTGTGGCTGACTTTATTTTGGGGGCTCCAAAATCACTGCAGATGGTGATTGCAGCCATGAAATTAAAAGACACTTACTCCTTGGAAGGAAAGTTATGACCAACCTAGATAGCATATTGAAAAGCAGAGACATCACTTTGCCAACAAAGGTCTGTCTAGTCAAGGCTATGGTTTTTCCAGTAGTCATTTATGGATGTGAGAGTTGGACTGTGAAGAAAGCTGAGCACCGAAGAATTGATGCTTTTGAAGTGTGGTTTTGGAGAAGACTCTCGAGAGTCCCTTGGACTGCAAGGAGATCCAGCCAGTCCATCCTAAAGAGAGATCAGTCCTGGGTGTTCTTTGGAAGGAGTGATGCTAAAGTTGAAACTCCAATACTTTGGCCACCTCATGCGAAGAGTTGACTCATTGGAAAAGACCCTGATGCTGGGAGGGGTTAGGGGCAGGAAGAGAAGGGGACGGCAGAGAATGGAATGGCTGGACTGCATCAGCACCCCACCGCCCCAAGGATCAAGCCCAGGTCTCCTGCACTGCTGGCAGATTATTTACCACTGAGCCACCAGGGAAGCCTGGCTAAAGACATTGTCATAGTATAACATAGACAGCATCATCAGGAAATAACTGCACTCCTACCACTTGTAGGATTAAGGAATCAAAGGAAGGAAGGCATTGGAATCATTAAGGATTAGAGGAGGAGCTTTGTGGAGATGAACATAAGACTTCCCTGGTGCTAGCGTCTCTGAGGGGGACATGATGAAATTAAATGCTGGAAATGCAAATGTTGGAAAGACTACAAACTAGAATCATCTGCTATTACAGAAAGGCACTGCTGCAGCCGAATGAAGAAGTGTTGAGGTAACTACCTAGAGCAGGAAGAAACAGAGAGGAAGTCCACCATATGAGCAATCCCTATGTCTCCTCTAGTCTTTCTAGTTCCTTCCAGTAGTCTCAAGCAGAGGGTCAAGAGAGAAATGGGGTTTGCAAAGCTCCTGCTCAGAATTATAAAGCCAACTACCGAAGTGAGGCTGGAGCCAAGAGACAATGGTTTGAACTGCCACAACCTCTACCCTACAGGACAGTGAAGGGCTTGCAATTACATCATTGATGGACAGTTCTCAAGAGTGTCAGATTGGATCCAGTGAGTTATGAGAAATGCTCCAGCATGAAAGCAAGCATTAAGCAATGGTCATTTCCCTTTTTTCTAGTTCTGAGATACATTTTTCTTTATCAGAAAGTTGTAGTTTAATAAAAATCTGTAGAGAATCAAAATTATTATAACTTTAACATATTCAGTGTTTCCTATTAAAGAGATTTCTACAGGCCATTATTCAGGTCTATTATTCTAACATTAGACACATTTTAGCTTATTAGCTTAAAATCAGCAACATTAATATTAGAAATGCAAAGATGTGCCTGCTTTCAGGATTCTAGACTGCTTTTGTCCAGATATTATAGAATTGTTAGAAATAATCCTTGAGAAACTGTGATTTTTTTTAATTAAATAAAATTTATATATAGACATAATAAAGGTTTCAATTACTTATAAAAATACTTTTAAAGTAAAAAAAAATCTATATGTTTATAGTTTTAGTCACACAAAAATGAGTCCTACCTCAATTTTTTTTACTTAATATCATCCCTTGTAATATTACACAGATTGATAGTCCCCAATCTTTGTATTATCTGCATTCAAATGTACATGCACATAATATATGTTAAAATTCCCTTTTGATGGTAATTTATGTTGCCTCTAACTTTCTGCTATGATGATAAATGATGAATGAACAAATGACAGGATACACATTGAACAATCTTTATATGTGATCTCATATACAAAGTATTAGAGAAGGAAATGGCAATCCACTCCAGTATTCTTGCTTGGAAAACCTCGTGGACAGGAGAGCCAAGCAGCCTACAATCCATGGTGTCACAAAAGTGTTGGATACGACTGAGCGACTAAACAACAAATATACAAAGGGCATATGTGTGTGTGTGTACGTGTGTATGTGTGTGTGTGTGTGTATTCTTGGCATATAAAATGATATATATAATGGACAAAACAATACTGAGTTAGACAATCAGTATTTTGTTTAATGTTCATTAATAGTTGGGTCAGCCATTGATGACTTAAAACATCATGAAAAGAGAACAAAATACAGTCCTATGAGTGTCATGTCATCTTTTTATTCAAAGCATGTTTATAATCAGTATTTTTCTTTCTCATAACCAGATCCTACACCATGTGAAGCCCTTACCATATTACAGCTACGACCAGCCGGTGATCAGGTACTGCCAGGCTCACCAGCCACTCCATGTCAACAAGGGCTATGAAGCAGTGTCTCCAGAACAGGACGAATCTCCCAGTCTGGAGCTTGGGCACGACCACAGCTTCATCGCCACCATCGCCAGGTCTGCAGCCCCAGCCATTTACCTTGAGAGAATAACAAACTAAAGTGAAAGGCAACCCCTCGTTGGAGAACTCAATCCGGGGAAGGAGGGCCTTCATCTTAAAGGAGAATGAGTGTCCAAATCACGCAACCCAGCCAGCTCATCGTTCCTGAGATATTTATGACAGAGAGGAAAGGAAACAGAAAAAACTGCTTGAAGAGAGCAGTGGATGTACCTGCAAGCATAACCAGGAGAACTACAGAACTCTCTTTGCTTTAAAACATACAAACAGAAATTCTCCTGGATGTAAATAGTAAACGTGTCAGGTTCTTATAAAAATAGATTTCACCTTAGCTACATATAGCTTTGTTTGTATATTTTGCTTTTTCTACAACTGCATGGTTCCTGGGCTGGAGAACCACAGTGGGGTGGGGGTGGGGGGGAGCATAAACCAGATGTGGGTGGGAAATTGGGGAAGCAATACATTTTTCACTGTTAAATGTGTGTAACAGATTATTCCACTTGTTTTCGTTTCATTTTCTCTTTAAAAATGTCATTTGTTCTTGTTTGGTTTGTTGTGCTTTTTTTACTGGTCATGTGATTCTGTTTCCAATTCTAAACATGGGCACTGAAATTTACGTTGTTCCAAAAGATTTCCTTTACTGCAGACCACAAAGAAACAAAGCTGACCACAAAGTCTGACAGAACTACTGGAATGAAAATCCAACAAAATTTGAGCAAATGATCCTTCAAGTCACATTGTACGCAATGTGAAGAGTTTTGATTTTTTTATCCTATTGGCAGCCCACACTGTGAGCTTTCACTGTGTGAGAGGTGAAGAGAAAGACCTGGGAAGACCTCCAAATAAGAAGACTCTTAGAAAGTTTCTCAACTTCATATACCTAGGGATATATGAAGAACAAAGTCCATGTGGTCAATGAACAAAACTACCAAGCTGACAAATTTCTGAACACAATATAATGTGTCACCTTGCTTTTTAAATTAATTATCAATTAGATTTTGTGTAAATTTTATCAATAAAAAAATATTGGAAAAAATAAACAATTATTTTGTGGTTAGTATACCACAACCCACCTAATGTTGAGTGTGTTGTCTCTATATTACGGAAACTTTCTAGTGCATAGTGACAATTCGAGAAGAATATTTTGATATCTGTCAAGTGCCCTCTATATGCTCTTCCCTCCAGTAAGGAAGTCCTACAAGATTAGAAAAGAATTATGAGATATCTTATGTACTAATTGCTTTCATAGTTTCATTTACAGATATGATGTGACTCAGAACTATTTAGCAATAAGAAAAAATTAAGTATCCATGAAAGTTTTGGAGGTTGAATGATCTTCTAGGACAGACAGAACTGTGTGGATACTGATTACCATTTCAATAAAGCATAGTTATCACCCATTTTTAAACAAAGGATATACCTATGCACACATCAGTTGAACCATTTTCACTTGACTTCCTTGGTGCTGTGATGCTATCTCAATTCTCCGATTCACTACAGACATTATCCTGACCTAGCCACTTGTCTGATTCGCTATTTTTAAAGTAGATTGAAATTATATAATGTATGTCATCCTTTATTAGGTGAGATTTTGCATTCTGAAGGGTGCTAATATATGGTGATACTAGTGGGTTTTCTGAAGAACTAAATTGATTGCTGCTATCCATTTAATTCCAAATTCTCTTAAAATAATAATAAAATTATTATCAATTACTTTCACATCAAAGTAAACTAGCACAGAGTACTAAGAATTTTTTCCTCAAGGTCATTCTGTCTTACTACTGTTTTAAGTTAGATTTGAAGATAAATTCTCTGAACTGATAAAAATGTTGTCATATTAGAGAAAATTAAAGAAGCGTTTTACATTGGAACACAGGTGGTTGCCCTCAGATTCTGATAACTTTCCTGTTAACATTTATATGGGCTTCCTTGGTAACTCAGCTGGTAAAGAATCTGCCTGCAGTGCAAAAGACCCCAGTTCAATTCTTGGACTGGCAAGATCCGCTGCAGAAGGATGATAACTTTCCTGTTAACATTTATATGGGCTTCCCTGATGGCTCAGCTAGTAAGGAATCCGCCTGCAGTGCGGGAGACCTGGGTTTGATTTGAAGTTAAATTCTATCTTAATTGATAAAAATGTTGTCATAGTAAAGAAATGCAAAGGAAGCTTTTTACATTAGAACACAGGCTGTTGCTCTCAGATTCTTATAACTTTCTTGTTAACATTTATATGTTTTTACTACATTATATCTGAGTATCTTTCTTATACATATTCAAGTACATATTCAAGTATAGTTATATATCACCAACTCAGTGAACATAAATTTGAGCAAACTCCAACAGATAGTTACAAACACAGGAGGCCTGGTGTGCTGCAGTCTACAGGTTCACAAAGAGCTGAACATGACTTAGTGACTGAACAATAACAACAAAATTCAAGTATAGAATGAATTGATTATGAGCTTAAAAGTTAAAAATAATTATCTGCCAATTTACTTTTTTTTAAGAATTATTTAACAGATTTGTGCAGTCTTCCAGATGGCACTATTGGTATAGAGCCCACCTGCCAACGCAGGAGACAAGAGATGCAAGTTTTATCCCAGGCTGGGAAGATGCCAACCCAGGAAATGGCAACCACTCCAGCATTCTTACCATGGGAAATCCCATGGACAGAGAAGCCTGGCAGGCCACAGTCCATAGGGTTGCAAAGAGTCAGACATGACTGAAGTGACAGCATACACACAATATATTTGTAGCAAAATATTAGGAGTGTCTTCCCAAATTACATGGATTCTCTTAATTCTACCCACCATCTCCATCTACCCCACACACCTATGTATCCCATCTGCCACCCCATCCCTGCCAGAGGTGATTTACTAGAGCTCATACCTGAAAAATTGTGATCAAATTTTGCTTAAATCAACAATTTATTCTGTTTATTTATCTTTCTTGTAAGCAAAAAAATGTCCTAAAATTGATAATATTCATGTTATATAAAACTGCCATATTTGGCCAACCATTGCCTCAAATCTAACATGAAATACTGAACTGCTAGCAAAACAGACAACATTATGACAATGTTATATCCTCTTAATGGGAAAACTTTCAAAGAAGTTTTTAAAAACAGTTTCATTTACATATGCCAGAACAAGTTTTACTGCATTTTGGAACTCTTCTGATGATTAAACAAAAAATTGAACCAGCCAAAAAACCTAACAAACCAAAAAAATCTAAAAAAAAAAAAAAGTTGCCTAAGTAGGTTTAGAAAAGTGATTGAAAAATTCAACCAAGAAATTGTGTGAGAGATCAAGTAGATTCTTAGAGAAAACAACTTCTTGACAAAATTAGTGCTATTTTCAACAGAGAACTTAACCAAATACTGAATCTTTTAAGTTCCTTTAAGCCCAAAATTTAATCATGTCTATGCTGAAAGCCTAGTATAACCAAGGGAGGATGCAAGGTTTCTGTCAGTCACAATCAAAACTAAATTATTGTCAGGACCCCTCAGTGATATACAGCAAACCTGAACCATCTGGTCACGTTCATCACCATTCCTGGTTTACTCAACTGCTGTGCTATGCAAACTGATTGCCCGAGAGTCCCTCTTCTCCCTAAACCTGGAAGAGAGATCGTAATTTGGAATTGTGGCCCCATCAGAAGGCGCCATTCAATGAGTCAAGCAGCATGCTCAGTACTTTCCTAGTACAGGGGAAGAAATATATCACACCTCTAGAGATGTTTCAAATTGTTTCTCTAGGTGTAGCTAACATAAGTTTTGGTTTTTGTTTTATACTGTCTTCTAAAATTCAGAAATCATTTTGATTCTATTTATTTTTTAGGTTAAAATGTTAAAGATCCTTAAATAAGTTATGCTTTATTTCAAGACCATGCTAATTAGTAGTTTGCTTTTATACTATAATATTTATTAAACCTCTGAAAGGTATGCGGGTTGAGGATTGCATGGTGCTAACCATGCTAATCAGAACTATGAATGTGACACCTACAGACTGAAATGGTCAATTATTCAAACATTATGATTATACTTTTCATAAACATTCTTAGTAAAGTTGAATTTGCTTTTACTTGCTGTTTAATACAATAAGGAAATATCTAAAATCAGAAACTGTATATATATATATATATATATATATTTATATTTTAATTCTATTGTAGCTCTACTCACAATATATCATATATGACCTTCTGAGACTAAAGCTATAAATGATGAGTCATCATTGGCAGAATATCAGAAACCCAAGTACTTTGAAAATTAAAGAGAGACTAAGTTACAATATTTCATATAATTTCACTCAGTAATAAGACAGTGTGAGAGGAAGGAGGCCTCTAGGAGGATGTCCCTAGCATCTGCATTTAGCCTTCATGCCACACTTTTGTCAGTAGCTTGAGCAAAAGTGATACATATCATGAAACTGAGAAAAGGGAGAAAGTGTAGTATTCCAACCTTTAATCCTTGTTTTTTATAAGCAATCATTACATGTAAATTACATTTGGAAATTCTGGTTGACCAGTACTTTATCATTACTCCACAGTGCCACAAGACCATCAAAGGAAATAAATCAAAGAGAAGCACAAAATAAAGAATGTTATTATTAGAACCTAACCTTTACTAGTCAAACCATGCCTAGGATTCAGTATCAGTGTTATATCAGCAAGGGGACATCTCCAAGAATAGTAAAAATAATAGTGATACTTGTGTAATCTGTAGCATATATCCCTGCTCAATCAAGGAAAGCATGTACCTTTGCAAATAACTATTTCCACCTTTACAGATGACATGAAATACTCTTATGTCTGAAATGCATGGAGGCATTTCTTTATGAATAACACAATATATTTTAATCTCACTAATAATAGAGCAAATGCCAAGTTCATCTGGATTAAATGAAAATGAATAATTAAAATGACAAGAACCTAGTATTATGAATGGAAAATTGATCTTTCTATATACAACTTTCATTTCCTCTTCCTTGTTGGAGATAGGCCCATTGTTTCTACTGTGTAAAGTGTTGCAAAATCATAATAGATTAATAAATGCATAGAGTATTGTAGAAAGCAAAGAAGAAGTAAAGGGTTTCTTGAGGAAAGTTAAAGAGGTGAGTGAAAAAGTTGGCTTAAAACTCAAAAAACTAAGATCATGGCATCCAGTGCCATCACTTCATGGCATATAGATAGGGAAACAATGGAAACAGTGACAGACTATTTTGGGGGGCTCCAAAATCACTTCAGATGGTGCCTTCAGTCATGAAATTAAAAACTGCTTGCTCCTTGGAAGAAAAGCTATGACCAACCTCGACAGCAGACACATTACTTTGCTAATAAATGTCCATCTATTTAAAGCTATGGTTTTTCCACTAGTCATGTATGGATAGGAGACTTGGACTATAAAGAAAGTTGAGTGCTGATGAAATGATGCTTTTGAACTGTGGTGTTGGAGAAGACTCTTGAGAGTCCCTTGGACTGCAAGGAGATCCAACCAGTCAATCCTACAGGAAATCAGTCCTGAATATTCATTGGAAGTACTGATGTTGAAACTGAAATCAATACTTTGGCCAACTGATGCAAAGAACTGACTCATTGGGAAAGATCCTGATGCTGGGAAAGATTGAAGGTGGGAGAAGAAGGGGATGACAGAAGATGAGATGGTTGGATGGCATCACTGACTCCATGGACATGAGTTTGAGTAAGCTCTGGGAGTTGGTGATGGACAGGGAGGCCTGGCATGCTGCAGTCCATGAGGTTGCAAAGAGTTGGATATGACTGACTGACTGAACTGAACCGATATATGCATATGCATTAAATAGATGTGAATTTATTATTTATTAAATAGTTGTGCAAACTCTGGGAAATAGTGGAGAAGAGAGGAGTTTGGTATGCTGCAGTCCATGAGATCAAAAAGAGTCAGACATGATTTAGGAACTGAACAACAACAACATATTTATATGTCAGTGTGTGCTTTTATAATAGTCTATAAAGTTGGCTTTTTCAAGTTAGAGAAATATATATATATTGCTTCATATTTCAGATATATATATATAATTTAACTAACTACTTATATCGGGAAATTTCCTTCAAGAAGAATAAAATAAAGTTAGAATTTCTACTTTAAAGCATGCATTAAAATAAAATGAATATCGAAATATAAAATTTTAAATAATTTAAGAAATTGAAATGCATATGCATAAAGTCCACAAGAATAATATAGGTAAATGGATAATATTAAGGAAACATTAAAGGCAGAAAGTGTAAAAATGATATTTTAATAAATAAAACATAAACCCTGTAAAAGAAATATCTCAAAAAATGCAGGGCAAACTGGTCCTTTAGAATTTGTAACATAAACAATTACAATTATGTAAAATCTTTAATATACAAAGAGTTCTAAAAAGATAAGCTAGGGATTCTATTTATGTAACATTGATATGGTAAAATTATAGAGGTGGTGACCAAATTAGTGCTGTCTATGAGTCAGGAAAGTAAGAGAGAGAGGTCTGAGTGTGACTATAAAGAGATAGCATAAAACACTGAGATGATAACATAGTTCTGTATCTTGATTATAATGATATTTACGCAAAATAATAAAAATGGCAGATAACTGTAAACACATATGGTGCTAAAGTCAATTTCCTAGTTTTGATTTTGTGTTATAATTATGTACGATTAAATATTGTGAAAACAAGGTAAAAATTACATAAGAACTCTGCAATTTTTTTGCAACTTGACAGGAATATGAATTTATCTTAAAAATGAAAACTTTAATTATAAAGAAAAATATGAAGAAAAAAGTCAAGATTTGGAATACAACAATTTCACACACACATTTGCATAAAAATATACAAAGATGAANCACATATGGTGCTAAAGTCAATTTCCTAGTTTTGATTTTGTGTTATAATTATGTACGATTAAATATTGTGAAAACAAGGTAAAAATTACATAAGAACTCTGCAATTTTTTTGCAACTTGACAGGAATATGAATTTATCTTAAAAATGAAAACTTTAATTATAAAGAAAAATATGAAGAAAAAAGTCAAGATTTGGAATACAACAATTTCACACACACATTTGCATAAAAATATACAAAGATGAAATAAAAATGCCCAATAATCATGCTTTACCCATCATTAATCAAGTCTAACACACTAGACCAATCAGTTCACTTCAGTTCAGTCGCTCAGTCAAGTCTGACTCTTTGTGACCCCATGAATCACAGCATGCCAGGCCTCCCTGTTCATAACCAACTCCCGGAGTTCACTCAGACTCACGCCCATCGAGTCCGTGATGCCATCCAGCCATCTCATCCTCTGTTGCCCCCTTCTTCTCCTGCCCCCAATCCCTCCCAGCATCAAAATCTTTTCCAATGAGTCAACTCTTCGCATGAGGTGGCCAAAGTACTGGAGCNGCATCACTGACTTGATGGACATGAGTTTGAGTGAACTCCGGGAGTTGGTGATGGACAGGGAGGCCTGGCCTACTGCAATTCATGGGTTGCAAAGAGTTGGACATGACTACATGACTGAACTGAACCCTGCATATATGTTAAATGAGCAGGGTGACAATATACAGCCTTGACGTACTCCTTTCCCAACTTGGAACCAGTCTGTTTTTTCCATGTCCAGTTCTAACTGTTGCTTCTTGACCTGCATACAGATTTCTTAGGAGGTAGAACAGGTGGTCTGATATTCCCATTGCTTGAAGAATTTTCCACACTTTGTTTTGATCCACACAGTCAAAGGCTTTGGCGTAGTCAATAAAGCAGAAGTAGATATTTTTCTGGAACTCTCTTACTTTTTTGATGACCCAGCAGATGTTGGCAATTTGATTTCTGGTTCCTCTGACCTTTCTAAATCCAACTTGAACATCTGGAAGTTCTCAGTTCACGTATTGTTGAAGCCTATTTTGGAGAATTTTGAGCATTACTTTGCTAGCGTGTGAGACGAGGGCAATTGTTCAGTAGTTTGAACACTCTTTGGCTTTGCCCGTTCTGCAAATTGCATTGAAAACTGACTTTTCCAGTCCTGTGGCCACTGCTGAGTTATCCATATTTGCTGGCATATTGAGCACAGCACTTTCACAGCATCATATTTTAGGATATAAAATAGCACACGTGGCACTCCATCACTTCCACTGGCTTTGTTCATAGTGATGTTTCGTAGGGCCCACTTGACTTTGCATTCTAGAATGTTTGGCTCTAGGTGAGTGATCACACCATCATGGTTATTTNGGCCACTGCTGAGTTATCCATATTTGCTGGCATATTGAGCACAGCACTTTCACAGCATCATATTTTAGGATATAAAATAGCACACGTGGCACTCCATCACTTCCACTGGCTTTGTTCATAGTGATGTTTCGTAGGGCCCACTTGACTTTGCATTCTAGAATGTTTGGCTCTAGGTGAGTGATCACACCATCATGGTTATTTTGGTCATGAAGATCTTTTTTGTATAGTTCTGTGTATTCTTGCCACCTCTTCTTAATATCTTCTGCTTCTGTTAGTTCCCTACATTTTCTGTCCTTATTGGGGCCATCTTTGCATGAAAAATTCCCTTGGTATCTCTAATTTTCTTGAAGAGACCTCTAGTCTTTCCCATTCTATTGTTTTTCTCTATTTCTTTGCATTGATCTCTGAGGAAGACTTTCTCTATCATATTTTTTATGATAAAATATTTTAATAGTATATATTATTTCACTAGGATTCACTTATTCCAGCAGAAGTTCTCATCAAATTTTCTAAAATTTTTCTTATAGAACCAGGTCACACAAAGGTTCAAATAGATGATTTTGAGTGTTGGAAGAAGTTTTCCATCATTTTAGTTAAATTTTTTTCTTCTCCTTTCAGAGTTTACATGGGATTCCAGAAGAGTCAGTAGAAGGATCAGTTGCTCTCTGCAAGATGTGAATTATGTCTTTTTCTGGTTTGAAATATCTCCTAATTACCTATCATTTGCTCTCTAAAAGTCATTATCCTATATTTAACCTTTCTAAGATTTTATTTTTAGTTTTGCCTCTTCTAAACTACAGATTTGTGCTTTTCTTCAACTTAGTTTTAGTATTTGTTTAGCACATAAATTTTACAATACACTATCTAATATCCACTAGCTGAAAAATGAACAAATCAAAGTGTGCTTTCTTACTATTCCTATTCAAAATGGTACTAGAAGACCTAGGTAATACAACAAAATAAGAAAAGAAAATCAAAATGTACAGATTAGAAGGAGGACCTATGATTGTTTTTATTCTCAGATAATATGGTTGCTACGTAGAGGATCTCAAAGAATTGACAAAATATTCCAGAACTAATAAACAAATAGAGCAAGTTTCTAGGATACAATGTCAATGTACAAAACTACTTTTTTATGTGCCAGCAATAAATAAATAAAATTTGAAATTAAAAATAATGCCATTTCATTAGCATACACATGATATAGTTAGATGTAAATTTAGTATAATATGCACAGGATATATATATATGGAAAACTATTAAACACGATTGAAATAAATTAATAGAGATCTAAATTAAAGGACAGATTGGGTTAAGATTTCAACTCTACCCACTCTGATATATAGATTTAATGAAATCTCATCAAAATCTAAATAAACTGTTTTGTAGATACTGACAAACTTGATACTATATTTTATTGAGAAATACAGAAAACCTAGAGTATCCAGCATAATACTGAAGAAGAGCAAAGTTGTAGAATATATGCTACCCAGTTTCAAGACTTACTACAAAGCTACAATTGTTAAGACAGGGTCATATTGACAAATAATAGACATAGAGACCAGAATAATAGAACAAAATAGCGCGCAGATAGACCCACAAAAACACAGTTAATCTTTGACAAACAGTGTTAGAAAAATCCAACCTTTACATGCCAAAAAAAAAAAAAAAAAACTAACAAAACCAAACCTAGAAGTTCATCTGACACTTTTTACAACAATTAACTAAAAACAGATCTAGGACTGAAAGTAGCATGCAAATTATAAATCTCCTAGAGCAAGTTATAGATGAAAAAATGAATTAGGGTTTGGTGATGAGCTTTAGATAAAACACCAAACATGATTAATGAAAAAAAATACTTTCATTAAAATTAAAAATTTCTGATATGCAGAAGATGTTTTTTGGAGGATGAAAAGGCAAAAGATATACCAGGTGAAAATGTCTGCACAACAATAACTCATAAATAATGTATATCAAAAATTACAAAGAACTCTTTAAAACTCATTGATAAGAAAGTAATAAAGACTAAAAATAGGCAAAAATAACTCTACAGACATTCCATCAAAGAACATATACTGATTGCAGATAAACAAATGAAAAAATGCTTCATATCATATGTATCAAAAAGATGAAAAAGCAATAGTAAGTTACCACCACACACTACAATGGTTAAAATTGAAACCCCTGAATATACCAATTATGGAAAGACTGCACATAAACTCTTTTTTATAACTATAGTTTATTTACAATAGGAAATAGGGTCATAAAGTGTTGCGTATGACTAAAGTGACTTATCACAGAACAACATAACACAATCCCCAAGAAAAAGAAATGCGAAAGTGCAAAATGGCTGTCTGAGGAGGCCTTAAAAATAGCTGAGAAAAGAAGAGAACAGAAAGGCAAAGAAGAAAAGGAAAGAGATATCCATCTAAATGCAGAGTTCCAAACAATAGCAAGGAGTGATAATGAAAGCCTTCTTAAGTGAACAATGCAAAGAAATAGAGGAAAACAATAGAATGGGAAAGACTAGAGATCTCTTCAAGATAATTAGAGATACCAAAGGAACATTTCATTCAAAGATGTGCACAAAAAAGGACAGAAATGGTATGGACCTAACAAAAGGAGACAGTATTAAAAGGAGGTGGCAAGAATACACAGAAGAACTATACAAAAATGATCTTCATGACTCAGATAACCACTATGGTGTGATCACTAACCTAGAGCAAAACATCCTGCAGTGTGAAGTCAAGTGGGCCTTAGAAAGCATTGCTGTGAACAAAGCTGGTGGAGATGACAGAATTCCAGTTGAGCTATTTCGAATCCTAAAATATGATGCTGTTAAAGTGCTGCACTCAGTATGCCAGCAAATTTGGACAACTCAGCAATGGCCACACCAGAAAAGATCAGTTTCCATTCTCATCCCAAAGACAGGCAATGCCAAAGAATGTACAATTGCACTTCACGTGCTAGCAAGGTAATGCTCAAAATCCTTCAAGCTAGGCTTCAACAGTATGTGAACTGAGAACTTTCACATGTACAAGCTGGATTTAGAAAAGACAGAGGAATCAGAGATCAAGTTGCCAACCTCCACTGGATCATAGAAAAAACAAGGGAATTCCAAAAATAAAACATCTACTTCTGCTTCATTGATTACGATGGGGATCACAGCAAACTGTGGAAAACTGTGAAAGAAATGGGAATACCAGAACACCTTACCGTTCTTCTAAGAAACCTGTATGCAGGTCAAGAAGCAACAGTTAGAACCATATGTGCAACAACAGACTGGTTCAAACTTTTGAAAGGTATATATCAAGGCTGTATATTATCACCCTGCTTATTTAATTTACACACACAATACAGCATGCAAGCTGCTGGAATGGATGAAACACAAGCTGGAAACTCCCATGCTGGAAGAATGCACAGAAAAAAAAATAGTCTACTTACATTAAGTCTTTAAAAGTAGGATTTTTCTTTAATTATAATTTTTACTCTAACAAATACTATTCAGTTGGCTAAAGTTGCATGCAAGTGCGCTCAGTTGCTTCAGTCATATCTGACTGACTCTTTGTGACCCAATGAACTACAGCCTGCCACGCTCCTTTGTCCATGGGATTCTCCAGGCAAGAATGCTGGAGTGGATTGTCACACCCTCCTCCAAGGTATCTTCCTTACCCAGGGATCAAACCGATGTCTCCTGTAGTTTCTCCACTGCAGACAGATTCTTTACAGATGAGCTGCTGGGGAAGCCCCGTTGGCTAAAGTTAGGTTAATTCAAACTGGCTCTACCACATTCTAGCTACCTCTGGGAAGAAAAAAAAAAAAAAGAAAGAGGAATAAAGATTTTTTTAGTCATGTGTGTCTATTTATCATCACTGTTTTTTCCAGTGTGTGCTTTGAAGTTTAAACCAGAAAATTAAAATTAAAACCAATCCCATGACTCAAAACATGCAAAAGTACTGAAACAAGAGTGACCAAACAGTAAATTCAAGACTAAAGGGAAAAAAGAAGAGACTAAATAGAACAAGAAATGAAAGGATAATTGATGGGTAGAGAAAGGGATGAAGGTTTGTGGCACTGTACAGCAAGCAGTGATCAAGACCATCTCCAAGAAAAAGAAATGCAAACAGGCAAAATGGTTGTCTGAGGCGGCCTTACAAATAGCTGTGAAAAGAAGAGAAGCTATAGCAAACGAGAAAAGGAAAGAAATACCCATTTGAATGCAGAGTTCCAAAGAATAGCAAGGAGAAATAAGAAAGGCTTCTTCAGTGATCAGTGCAAAAAATAGAGGAAAACTATAGAATGGGAAAGACTAGAGGTCTCTTCAAGAAAATTAGAGATACCAAAGGAACATTTCATGCAAAGATGGCCACAATAAGGACAGAAACTGTAGAGTCCTAACAGGTGCAGAAGATATTAAGAAGAGGTGGCAAGAATGCACAGAAGAACTATACAAAAAAGATCTTCATGACCCAGGTAATCAAGCTGGTATGATCACTCACCTAGAGCCAGACATCCTGGAATGCAAAGTCAAGTGGGCCTTAGGAAGCATCACTACAAACAAAGCTAGTGGAGGTGATGAAATTCCAGTTGAGATATTTCAAATCCCAAAAAGATGATGCTGTGAAAGTGCTGGGCTCAATATGCCAGCAAATCTGGAAAACTCAGCAGTGGCCACAGGACTGGAAAACGTCAGATTTCATTCCAATCCCAAAGAAAGGAAATGCCAAAGAATGCTCAAACTACTGCACAATTGCACTTATCTCACACGCTAGCAAACTAATGCTCAATTTTCTGCAAAATAGCTTCATCAATATGTGAACTGAGAACTTCCAGATATTCAAACTGGATTTAGAAAAGGCAAAGGAACCAGAGATCAAATTGCCAACGTTCGCTGGTTCATCAAAAAAGCTAGAAAGTTCCAGAAAAACATCTACTTCTGCTTTATTGATTACGCCAAAGCCTTTGACAGTGTGGGTCACAACAAACTGTGGAAAATTCTTAGAGATGGGAATACCAGACTACCTGACCTGCCTCTTGAGAAGTCTGTATGCAGATCAAGAAGCAAGAGTTGGAGCTGGACATGGAACAGCAGACTGGTTCTGAATCAGGAAAGTTGTATGTCAAGGCTATATATTGTCACCCTGCTTATTTAAGTTATATGCAGAATACATCATGAAAAAGACCAGACTGGATGAAACACAAGCTGGAATCAAGATTGCAGCTATACAGATGACCATCCTTATGGCAAAAAGCAAAGAAGAGCTAAAGGAAAGAGGAGAGTGAAAAAGTGAAAGTGAAAGAGGAGAGTGAAAAAGCTGCCTTAAAACTCAACATTCATAAAATAAGATCATGGCATACGGTCCCATCACTTCATGGCAAATAGATGGGGAAATGGTGACAGACTTTGTTTTTTTTTTGGGGGGGGGTCCAGAATCACTGCAGATGGTGACTGCAGCCATGAAATTAAAGATGCTTGGTCCTTGGAAGAAACGCTATAACAAATCTAGACAGCATATGAAAAAGCAGAGACATTACTTTGCCAACAAAGGTTTGTCTAGTCAAAGCTATGGTTTTTCCAATAGTCATGTATGGATGTGAGAGCTGGACTATAAAGAAAGAAGAGTGCCTAAAAATTGATGCTTTTGGACTGTGGTGTTGGAGAAGACTCTTGAAAGTCCCTTGGACTGCGAGGAGATCCTACCAGTCCATCCTAAAGGAAATCAGTCCTGAATATTCAGTGGCAGGATTGATGCTGAAGGTGAAATTCCAATACTTTGGCCACCTGATGCAAAGAACTGACTCCTTTGAAAAGACCCTGATGTTGGGAAAGATTGAAGGTGGGAGGAGAAGGGGACAACAGATGATGAGATGATTGGATGGCATCTCCAGTGTGATGGACATGAGTTTGAGTAGGCTCCGGGAGTTGGTGATGGATAGGGAAGCCTGGTGTGCTGCAGTCCATGGGGTCCCAAAGAGTCAGACATGACTGAGTGACTGAACTGAACTGAGAGAAAGGGCTAAAGCTGGTAAAAGTAAGGGTAGTGAGAAGGAATGACTTATAAATCTGAATGAATCACACTAAGGAAAAATGATGGCAGATAGAATAAGTCAGCAAAGGGGAAACTGGAATAGCATGTGTTATATTTGTTCAAGCTAAAAGTTGAAGTGAGATCATAGGTAAAGATGAAAGAAAAGCTATATAAAGGGAAGGAGATAGAAAGATACTTTCAAGGCTTTGTGGTACAGGGGATTATCTGAGATATAAACCGTCAGTGACATTTTATCAGACTCTGGGTATAAGATGATGAGAATGATTTTTCAAGATTGTAACATTCATCATTGGTTGTAGAAGAGTGTTGAGCCACTGAAATGGATTTGCTTAAATCATTGTCTTCATGTCTTGCTTAGTAAACAACTCGAAAAATGAAAGTATTAGTCTCTCAGTCATGTCTGACTCTGCAATCCCATGGTCTATAGCGTTCCAGGCTCCTCTGTCCATGGAATTCTCCAAGCAAAAAAATTGGTGTGGGTAGCCATTCCCTTCTCCAGGGGACCTTCCTGACCCAGGGATCAAACCCACATCTCCTGAATTCTAGATTAATTTGCTACCATCTGAGCCTCCAATAAACAGAATGCTGCTGCTGCTAAGTCGCTTCAGTTGTGTCCGACTCTGTGCGACCCCAGAGACGGGAGCCTAGTAGGCTCTCCCATCCCTGGGATTCTCGAGGCAAGAACACTGGAGTGGGTTGCCATTTCCTTCTCCAATGCATGAAAGTGAAAGTGAAGTCGCTCAGTCGTGTCTGACCCTCAGCGACCCCATGGACCCAATGGCACCCCAATGGGTGCCATTGCCTTCTCCAAATAGAAGTACTTAAAAACAGAAACTTGGGATATTTTAAATTTCAATGATTTATTGAATAACTCTTGGAAGGTTCTCAAAGAATGTAGAGATGAGTGCTAAATGAACCCTTAAAATTTTTATTTTCAATTCTAAGATTTTTGATCTTTGTGAATATTGCTATACTGTTTCATATTCTTTAAAATATTAACTTAATAGGATCGAACAAGCAACAAAATAGACTTTAAACAGCTGGATCAAAATACTATGACATTCAGGTTGTCTGACTCTGCCTAGTCATCCCAAAAGAGGCTTAAAAAAATAATAAGACTAATAGTCTGAGTCCCTGCTGCCTAACTACTATATTAAAATAATGCTGAAAACAGTATTATTTTAATTAAAAGGTAAGTACTGGCCTATAATATACTCCACTTTCCACTGTACTGATGTTGGCAAATAATATTTAACTGTCGTTGTCTCAGCCCATTAGCTTCTCCATCTGGTTATCTTATTATAGTGGCTCAGTAAATTAGTCAATGTTCTTATAACCTCCAGGAAACCCAGAACAGATCATGTCTTTTGCTAGATTGACTGGAAATTGCTATCATTAGGTAGTGAGTCTGTATTCTCTCCAAGAGTTAATGGGCACAACTGTAGAATGCGCCTGAGTCTGCAGCCTGGTGTTTTTTTCTGTGTCTGTAGACCCTGCAGCAATGCAAAGATGCATGACCAAAGCTTTAGCAAGTTTTATCTGAAAATACTCCATTAGCCTCATTAGTCCTTACTTTGTCTTAATACTGAATTGCACTGTCCTTTAATATTAAAACCTCGACTGCCTTAGTTCTGGGATGCTGTGTGACCTGTAAATGCCTCACAGAGAGCTTTTAAAAGTCTTTCATTAGGGTCTGCCATCTGGCTGTGGCGATGTCATTTGGGATCAAATTACTAATAGCCTTTAAATTATTATGTGACTTTTCTTCTTTATTTCTGAATAAGCATCTATTTTACTTCATTTGCCAATAACTGCAATAACTTTGATTTTCTATAACAATTTTTTTAGTTTAATATCCCACTGTATATGCTAATGACATAAAAAGTGGAAAAATATAAAATTGCCAAGATATCTTACAAATTTTGAACTATAAGAGAGACACACTATCAGTTCAGTTCATACACTCAGTTCAGTTCAGTTCAGTCGCTCAGTCGTGTCCGACTCTTTGCGACCCCAGGAATCGCAGCATGCCATGCCTCCCTGTCCATCACCGAATCCCAGAGATCACTCAGACTCATGCCCATCGAGTCCGTGATGCCATCCAGCCATCTCATCCTCTGTCGTCCCCTTCTCNCTCCTGCAACACCTACCATCCCACTTGGGTTTCTCTTACCTTGGGCGTGGGGTATCTCTTCACGGCTGCTCCAGCAATACACAGCCGCTGCTCCTTACCTTGGACGAGGGGTATCTCCACACCACCGCCCTTCCTGACCTTCAACGTGGGATAGCTACTCTAGGCCCTTCTGTGCCTGCGCAGCCACAGCTCCTTGGACGTTGGGTTGTTCCACTCATCTGCCGCCCCTGGCCTCAGGCGCCGGGTGCCACCTCTGGTCTCAGGCATAGGGTGGCTCCCCCCGGCCGCCGCCCCTGACCTTGGACACAGGGTGGCTCCTCTCGGCCGTCACCTGAGCTGAAGAGTGCTGCTCATGGCCGCTGCCTGCGCTGATTTTCTATAACAATTTTTCTTTTACCTTTAATATCCCCACTGTATATGCTAATGACATAAGAAGTGGAAAAATATAAAATTGCCAAGATATCTTACAAATTGTGAACTATAAGAGAGACACACTANCCGTCACCTGAGCTGAAGAGTGCTGCTCATGGCCGCTGCCTGCGCTGATTTTCTATAACAATTTTTCTTTTACCTTTAATATCCCCACTGTATATGCTAATGACATAAGAAGTGGAAAAATATAAAATTGCCAAGATATCTTACAAATTGTGAACTATAAGAGAGACACACTATCAGTTCAGTTCAGTCACTCAGTCATGTCCAACTCTTTGCAACCCCATGGACTGCAGCACACCAGGCTTCCCTGGACATCACCAGCACCCAGAGCTTGCTCAAACTCATGTCCATCAAGTTGGTGATTCTATCCAACCACCTCATCCTCTGTCATCCTCTTCTCTTCTTGCCTTCAATCTTTCCCAGCATCAGGGTCTTTTCCAATGAGTCAAGTCTTTGCATCAAGTGGCCAAAGTACTGGAGCTTCAACTTCAGCATCAGTCCTTCCAATGAATATTCAGGATTGATTTCCTTTAGGATGGACTAGTTTGATCTCCTTGCAGTCCAAGGGACTCTCAAGAGTCTTCTCCAGTATCACAGTTTAAAAGCATCAATTCTTAGTCATTCAGCTTACTTTATGGTCCAAATCTCACATCCATACATGACTACTGGAAAAACCATAGCTTTGACTAGATGGACCTTTGGCGGTAAAGTCAAATCTCTGCTTTTTAATATGCTGTCTAAGTTGGTCATAGCTTGTCTTCCAAGAAGTAAGTATCTTTTAATTTCATGGCTGCATTCACCATCCACAGTGATTTTTGGAGCCCAAGAAAATAAAGTCTGTCACTGTTTCCATTGTTTCCCCATCTATTTGCCATGATGCAAATGTTTATGAAACATATCTATAAACATATAAACATATATCCATCAACATGTGTGTGTGTATATATATATATATATATATATATACATCAACATATAGATATGTATTGATCTTTGACAATATGGACATAAAGAGTAGGAAAGAGAACAAATAATAAAGCAGATCAGTTTAAAATTTGCCTGGTTTCACATCCTGAAACACTGAGAAAAGGAACAGTTTGCTTTATTTTTATCAAATAGTGTCAAGTAATTTTACTTCTCCAAGACTGCTACGTCAGGTGTGTAGGAGATAGCAGCAGCAGGCTAATGTAGCAAAACAGCATGAGATAAACTGGGGGTCAGCCAAAGCTGGTAACAATTCCAGCAGGGGAAGAATATCACCTTAACTCAAGGAGAGTTCATTGGGCTATAGCTATAGCTGTGCTTTAGATGGTCATTTCTGATTCTGCTACTTTAGAATATTTCCTTTTAGTTTTACTTTTGTTGTTGTTGTTGTTGTTGTATTCTCAGTACTGATCAGAACTGTTGTACTTCAACCCATTGAATGAGTATGTATCACCTCATTCAGTTTGTACTGTGACTGTGTCACAAAGCACCTGATGTAGATCTGATGGAACAGAAGACTCCAGTGAGGAACCGAATGCTCCAAAAATGTACACTTCTAAAAGTCCACTATGCTCTGAAGATGGGTGTAGAGTGACAGCAGGGTCAGGGAGGCCAAGCATGAGCTTGCTGAAGTATGGAGGCTCCCTCCTATATTCTCCGTGTTCTTTAAATCTTGTACATATATTCTTTGTGTTCTCCAACCTTTCCTGCTCTGAAGATTAATGAATTCAATCTAATACCATTAACTGATGGAAGTAAGTAGACCATCTTCTGGCCTCAGAATGCTCATATCTCTAAACTAGGAGAGTCCATGAGTTCTCATTTGTAGTTATGAATATAAAGATATTTATAGATGGCATTGATTTTTATACTGGCAATGATAAGTTGATTAATTTTACTTTTGCTTTACTAAAATTAATAGCAGTAACAATAATAAAAAATAATAGCTATAAAAGCTATTTCCTATGCAACAAAAGGCATCCTTAGACTTTCACATTCATTTCTCATTTAATCAAAAAGTAATGATAAGTGGTATATTCTATTATCCCTATATGACAGATGAGGAACCCAAAGGAGGAAATTATCTCTCCTCATCTTAAACAATGATTAAAGGGGTAATTAAGCTGCACTTTGCTAAGCTCTGTAATACCCTCAAGCTCTAAATTTGAGTGCCAAATACCCATTTTTCATGGTAATCTTTCCATTTACCTTTTTCTTTTACAAAATATTTCATACACTTAATTTTATATGTTTATATAAGCTACAGTTTATATGTTGGAGAAGACAATGGCACCCTACTCCAGCACTCTTGCCTGGAAAATCCCATGGATGGAGGAGCCTGGTGGGCTGCAGTCCATGGGGTCGCTAAGAGTCAGACACGACTGAGCAACTTCACTTTCACTTTTCACTTTCATGCATTGGAGAAGGAAATGGCACCCCACTCCAGTGTTCTTGCCTGGAGAATCCCAGGGACGGGGGAGCCTTGTGGGCTGCCGTCTGTGGGGTCACACAGAGTCGGACACAACTGAAGTGACTTAGCAGCATATACATATAAATATATTTTGCTTAATTTATATTTATTGTTATTCAGTTGCTCAGTCATGTCCGACTCTTTGCAACCCCATAGACTTGCAGCACACCAGGCTTCTCTGACCTTCACTCTCTCCCAGAGCCTGTTCAAACTCATGTCCACTGAGTCAGTGATGCTATCCAACCAGCTCATCATCTGTCATCCCCTTCTCGTCCTGCCTTCAATCTTTCCCATTATTGAAGAGGCAGCTCTGCACAGTAGGTGGCCAAATTATTGGAGCTTCAGCTTCAGCATCAGTCCTTCCAATAAATATTCAGGACTGATTTCCTTTAGGATGGACTGGTAGGATCTCCTTGCAATCCAAGGGACTCTCAAGAGTCTTCTCCAACACCACAGTCCAAAAGCATCAATTCTTTGGCACTCAGCCTTCTTTATGGTCCAACTCTCACATCCATACATGACTACTGGAAAAACCATAGCTTTGACTATATGGATCTTTGTTGGCAAAGTAAATCTCTGCTTTTTCATATGCTGTCTAGATTTGGCATAGCTTTTCTTCCAAGGAGCAAGTTCTTAAATTTCATGGCTGCAGTCACCATCTGAAATGATTTTGGAGCCCAAGAAAATGAAGTCTGTCACTGTTTCCATTGTTTCCCCATCTATTTGACATGAAGTGATGGGAGTGGATGCCATGATCTTAGTTTCTTCAATGTTGAGCTTTAAGCCAGCTTTTTCACTCTCCTCTTTCACTTTCATCAAGAGGCTCTTTAGTTCTTCACTTTGCTTTATATTATATTCATATTACAATAAATTTTGTATTTTATTTATAGTATAATAAATTTTGAATTTTTTCTCCCATCTCGGTTTTCTCCAATTTCCTTTTCCTTATTGTCTATTTTGGTCTCTAAATTTCACGTTAGAGGTATTCCTTATATTCTTGTTGATCCTCACTTGCTTTGTTTCTGTTTAGAAAGCTCATTGCAGCACTACAAATGTGGATTGAGATATGAGTTTCTCTGAAAATCATCTGTTTGTGCTGTTCTATGGTGGCCTTTCTGACATCAGTTTCCTAAATCTTTCTCTGCACTAATCAGATTCCTCAGAGAGGACCTATCTAGTTTCCTGCCAAGAGGGTATTGATCTAGCCAATAAGATTGTGAACATGGGTGGGAAAAGAGGATTGGTTGTCTCAGAATTTAATACTCAATTACTTTCTTTTATGCACACATAGTTATTGTGAACAGTGCTTTCTATAGTCATGTTCTGGTTTACCCTCTTCGGCCTGGATAAGGAAGGGGTAGTCCCCCAGCTGCACAGAGTTAAGGTGGGGATATTTTTATTGTCAGAGTACCCAGTATTAATGCTAAAAGCAAGATCATTACTTGCTCTAATATCTTTTTTTTCTTTTCCTTACATTCTTAAAAACTATTCCTAATGTTTTTCTTCCATTTTTGCTGCAGATTGGAATCTTTCTCTTTTTTAACCTCATCTTCACTCTAACTTCCAGAGGACCTATTGCTGATAACTTCTGGGGCTTTTAGTGATTTCTGAGTTTTTTACAGTTTGGCTCTATATATGAAGTCAGGGATCTTTTGCCTTTCTGTTTTCAGCTTCTTAATGTTGTTAATTTCTTTCCTTGTTTTTTATGAGAATATGACTTCAATAAAATCCCTTTGTTGATATTATATGGGAATTCAGGAGAAACTCAAAGTTAGTGTTTTATCTGTCATTTTTACCAACAAGTGTAAAAATTCTCTGTAATTCTGAATAACAAAGCTCCAGTTTCAAAATGGAATATTAATATATATTAACATACATTAGTGCTATTAATATATATGATATTATAATTAATTGGTAATGCTATTTTAATTAATTGTATTTTCAGTTTCAGATGTAATTCAATTATCTCCCCAGCCAAATATAGTCTTGTATGGCTCAGCAGGTTAAGAATATATGAAATAGACTGGGAACTGGGAGGCTAACCCCTACCTGAACAACTTGTAATAACATCTCAATCTGTTGACAAAGCATTTTCCTTGAGAAATATCTGACATGCCCATAAAAGTATCTTGCCTTGATGAGAGTGAAATATTTGTTTTGAGACTGGAAAAGTTCCTCCTGAAATTCAAACTGCCATTGCAACTGACTGCATTTCTTGCAGACACGATCTCATGTAAGGCTGAAGAAATTAGAAGATGGATTCTGATCTGGGAAGGAATATTCAATTTTAGGATTGGAGGCACTTAAATAGGGTTTCGGATTGCAAGGCAGCTGCTATGCAGGCAGAGCCCTACATGGAGAGAAAGCTTTGATGGAGGTAGGACTTTATTTCCTGAAACATAAAAGCATTGCCTTGCAGAACTTCACTAAGAGATCTGGCTTGGATGATCCAGGCAACAGTGGGTGACACTGTGTTTAAAATTCAAAATTCTACTTCCCTCTTGGGACTAATGGCTGACATATTTACCCAGGAAAAATAAATAAATAAATAGAGGAGTATGGTACAGTAGAAAAATGAGATTAGGACGGTATACTTGTGCTGTCTTTGGAGTAGCAAATTTCCAAAGCCAAGGATGGACATGGTTTTCAGAAAAGCACTTGACTAAAGTTGACAACTTGAGGAGTAACCATTAGCAAGTTTGGGGTACAAAAGTCTTTGGGACTTTTTTAAGCAAGAATATCAGGACAGGGAAGCTGTCTTTTCAAAGACAGCATCTCTCACAATCGAGAATTAAGACTTTTCCCTATCTAGAGCCCACATAAATCCAGCACTGAAATGCAAGAAAGATAGAAGACAAAGGGAAAATAAAAACTTTTAAACATAATAATGACTGATATATCCTCAAGAGACCTGTTAAGAGACTAATCTGAGACCTGATCAAATTTTAGAATTTCTGTGAGCACCGAGCTAATCCTCTGATAGTTGTATATGTGTCTTGTTGACTCTGAAAATTCAGAAATGTGAGAGTAATGAGTGATTTGCCATTAAAATGATCACCTATTACTGAAGAAGCAACACTCGATACAGTCCAAACATAGACTTTCTTCATGGAAATTGGCAATATAAGGAGAAACAAGGATAGGGAGTTAATTTGAACTTATATTGCAATTTAATCTACCTGTGGAAACAAAAGACTTTCTTCATAAAGACCAATCTGAAACATTTTCTAGTGTATTTATTATAATTTGACATATTGTGTCACCTGGGTTAGGTTGGTAGATGAAATTAGGTGATATACTGGAGCAATTTCTGAGGTAGAAGAAAGAGAAATGATTTCTGGTCTTTGTATACAATTTTGAATGTTATATCTTCAGTTACATTAATTGGAAACAGAATAGCATAGTGTTTATGAGTATATAATCCAGCATTAAAACCTGGGCTTGAAGCCCAGCTCTACAGAAGACAAACAACCCAAAATACCTTCGCCTTAGTTTTCTCACCTGTAAAGTGGTAATAGCAATTGTATTTATCACATGTGGTTCTTGTGAAGGTTAATGGGGATAATAAGCTTGAAATTATGAACTTATTTGTTCACATGCCAGTTTAAAAGCTTGTGTGCACAAGAATCACTTTAGAAAATTTAAGGAATTGCAGATGAACCAACTGCTTTTCATGAGGTGGTTTTAAGGCCATACTCATCTGGGTCCTTGTTTTCTGTTCATGAGCACAGTTTCAAAGGGATTTCAGTAGTGCTTTTAATACAGGTAAGAAGCAATAACCTAAGGAGAATCCTCCTCACGTAGGGTTGCCAGATTTTTTAAAAAGCAAAACAAAAACAAAAAATTGGATGCCCCAAATCAGCATTTGCTCTTACTGTAATGCTAATAACAGTCCACTTACTCAGCTGAACACACCAGACCTTCTTCCCCCATTTTCACCTCTTTCCATAAACTGAGGGTAGGATTGCCCAACAAAATATAGGACTCTCAGGTAAATCTGTATTTCACATAAATAAGTAAAAGTATATTCTGTGAAATATTTGAAGTTTGAGAATACTAAAGCATTATTCACTCTTTAGATCTCTGCCTAACTTTAACATGAGCTGTCAAAAGACGCTTACTCCTTGGAAGAAAAGTTATGACCAACCTAGATAGCATATTCAAAAGCAGAGATATTACTTTGCCGACTAAGGTCTGTCTAGTCAAGGCTATGGTTTTTCCTGTGGTCATGTGTGGATGTGAGAGTTGGACTGTGAAGCAGGCTGAGTGCCAAAGAATTGATGCTTTTGAACTGTGGTATTGGAGAAGACTCTTGAGAGTCCCTTGGCCTGCAAGGAGATCCAACCAGTCCATTCTGAAGGAGGTCGGCCCTGGGATTTCTTTGGAAGGAATGATGCTAAAGCTGAAGCTCCAGTACTTTGGCCACCTCATGTGAAGAGTTGACTCATTGGAAAAGACTCTGATGCTGGGAGGGATTGGGGGCAGGAGGAGAAGGGGACGACCGAGGATGAGATGGCTGGATGGCATCACTGACTCGATGGGCGTGAGTCTGAGTGAACTCTGGGAGTTGGTGCTGGACAGGGAGGCCTGGCATGCTGCAGTTCATGGGGTCGCAAAAAGTTGGACACGACTGAGCGACTGAACTGAACTGTGCTTGACATAAACTTTTCATCCTTGGCTCTCTTTGACTCTTCAACTTGAGAGCTTCACCCTCTCATGAAATATTGGTACAATAATTGAGTAAATGCATTTTAATAACTTAACGTTTCATGGATCTGATATTATTAAAGTTGTCCATAAACTGTAAGCATATGATCACTTAAGGCTTCCCAGGTAGCTCAGCTGGTAAAGAATCCACCTGCAATGCAGGAGACCCCAGTTTGATTCCTGTGTTGGGAAGTTCCCCTGGAGAAGCAATAGGCTACTCACTCCTGTATTCTTGGGCTTCCCTGGTGGCTCAGAAAGTAAAGAACTCACTGCAATGAGGGAGCCTGGGTTCAATCCCTGGGTTGGAAAGATTCCCTGGAGAAGGGCAAGGCAACCCACTTCAGTATTCGGGCCTGGAGAATTCCCATGGATAGAGGAGCCTGGCAGGGTAGTCCATGGAGTCACAAAAAGCCAGACACCACTGAGCAACTAAGCACAGCACAGTCATTTAAACCACAACTACAGAGGAACCTGGCAGGGGGGTCTGTCCACGGGGTCACAAAGAGTCAGACATGACTGAGTAACTAAGCAAAGCATTGCAATATTACTATAATAAAATTAGCAGAAATGTTCACTTAACGTAATGAGCTTTTCCTTTTCATTGGTATCTGACCTTATGATATCAGTTTCAAAAGCTAGTTGATGGGCATGTACACACTGCTATATTTAAGTATACATTACCAATAAGGAACTTCTATAGAGCATGGCAGCCTGGACAGCTTGGGAGTTCGGGGGTAAATGTATGCATGTATATGTATACCCGAGTCCCTTTGCTGTCCACCTGAAACTATCATGACTTTGTTAATCAGCTATGAAAAAAAGTGAAAGTGTTAGTTGCTCAGTCATATCTGACTCTTTGTGACCGAATGGACTATAGTTTACCAAGCTCCTCTGTCCACGGACTTCTTTCTCCAGGCAAGAATACTGGAGTGGGTAGCCATTCCCTTCTCCAGGGGATCTTTCTGACCCAGTGATCGAACCAGGGTCTCTTGCACTGCAGGTGCATTCTTTACTATCTGAACCACCAGAGAAGGCCTAATCAGCTGTACTCCAGTACAAAATAATTTAAAAAAAAAAATTTTTTAAGCTGGCTGATAAGTGTGAAGGACTAAGAATAGCGCTAGGATGAAATGGACAGATATGACAAAACTCTTCTGTCAACCAGGCTGCTGGGCTAGAAAAAGCAAAGAAATCTGAAATTAAAGAATTATTCAGAAATCAGGCTGTAGAAAAAGGCACCTGGAAATGGAGGAAAATGCTGATGAAATAAGCAGGATGGGACGCACTCTACAAATAGGTTACACCTGTGCCCAAGGGGAAGAGGTAGTTTCCACTGAGGTATAAAGGGGACTGTGAAGAGTTTTCTCTTTGAAAATATGAAGGGCAATAGCACATGTACAGTTTCTATTTTGTAGCAGAATTGTAGAGATGAAGGAGAAAACACTTAGTGGAACATCTGCTGTTCGAACCACTTCAAGAAAAATAAACAGGCGGCAAAATGAGCACATCTGCCTGACGTTTGGCACGCATGGTGAGGTTGTAGGAAGAGCGCAGCAAAGATATGGAATAATAAACAAGGGTTTTAAGGGCATGTGCGTCCTTCAGCTTTCCCCAGAGCTTTGGGGGGAGGAATTGAAAAAGGGTTAATCATCTAGAGAGTGCTTGAAGATAGAGAGACACTCCTCTCAATCTGGCTACCAACTGGAAGGGTGCCTGTGTAGGAAATATAATCACAGCAGCTGACACATAAGCACAGACTATGGAGTCAATTGATATCACATGTGCAGCAATCAATGCATCCAACAGGGCTGCTGGTGAAGCTCTCAGGACTTATTTTGCCTAGGAAGTCTTTTGGGAGAACCAAGACATGCTCAACCTCATCAGAGTCAACACAACGTGACAGGTCTTATGTTGTATGGTATAACATTTATATGAAATTCTAAATACCAGTGTTTCTCATACTGAGCAATGCACCATTTTAAATATCCTCAAATAGTGTACATCCTGTTGAGGGACTAGATTACCTATAAAATGACTCTGAAATATTACTATAGGTTTCCTGAGCAATATGTTGCTGCTGCTGCTGCTGCTGCTAACTCGCTTCAGTCGTGTCTGACTCTGTACGACCCCATAGATGGCAGCCCACCAGGCAGGCTCCCCCGTTCCTGGAATTCTCCAGGCAAGAACACTGAAGTGGGTTGCCATTTCCTTCTCCAATGCATGAAAGTAAAAAGTGAAAGTGAAGTCGCTCAGTCGTGTCCGACTCTTAGGGACCCCATGGACTTCAGCCTACCAGGCTCCTCTGTCCGTGGTATTTTCCAGGTAAGAGTACTGGAGTGGATTGCCATTGCCTTCTTCTGAGCAACATGTTACCTGTGCCCAAAGATCCCACTTTCTCCTGTTGGGGAGAATGTGGTGTTTCATAAATTCCAACTTAAAACTTTGTCTCAGAAAATGACCTGAAATCTATTTATACTAAGGTTTGAAAGGCAGATTGATCGAGAGATGTTTTCTAAAGTTTTTTCTTGGTTTTGTATAGAATTTCATCCTTATCTACATCCCAGTACCTGAAACTTGTAAATATGTTGCTTTACATGGCAAAACGGACTTTAAAAATGTGATTAATTTAAGGATTTTGCATGGGGGAGATTATCCTGGATTAACCAGTGAAACCAACCTAACCACATGAGTCCTCTCAAATTTGAGGAAAGAGACGTGATGATGAAAGCAGGATCAGAGAGACTCTACACTTCTGGCTTTGAAGCTATAGGAAGAGGACATGAACTAGGGAATGCAGGCAGTCTCTAGAAACTAGACAAGGCAAAAAACAAATCCTTGCCTGGAGTCTCCAGAGAAGACACTAACCTTGACAGCACCTGGATTTAACCGAGTGAGACTCATGCTGGACCTCTGATCTGCAGAATCACTGGAAAAATCATAAAATGATAAATTTATGTTGTTTAAGCTGTTATGCCCTTGACAGCTTGCTATAATACGGCTAGAAAACTAATACAATGTTCTAGCCATTTATTCACATAAAATATCTTCATGTGGACAATTAGGTCATTTAGGAGTCCTTGTGCAACCACCTCATAAGCTTATTTACATTTCTACATGGAATTTTTAATATTGTATTGAGTAAGACAGCTATAGAGCAGTAAATTAATCTAAATGCTAATAAATGAAGAAAGACTGCTTACCTAATTAGTGAAACAATATAAATTTTCTTCTAATTTCTGAGATTGCAGAAGAAATTTCCCACAGATGAGTTAAATATAGCTTTTAAATATTGGAGGGGAAGGTTTTTCTTGAAAGAAGCAATTATATTATTTGCAAAACAAATTTTTTTTAAAAAAATGAAAATTTTGCATCAGTGTTTGAATTAGTTTTATTTGTATGCCAATCACTGAAACTTTCTGCCAAATTCAGTGTAAATGGCATGGAATGTAAAGAGAACTCAAAGTGAAAAGGAAACTCATCATTCACAAATTCACCATGACATAGCAGAGTTCAGCAGAGAGTATATGGGGGTTGACTTTTTTCCCCAAGGTCCCATCTTACATAATCAAAGACTAAAGACAAGAATAGTGACCCGTGGTAAGTGAAATACAAGATAAACATCTCATTTAGAGGATATTTGCCCACCAATCATGAGAAAGTTGAAGTAGTTGGAGCCTCACAATCCTGAAGCTTATAACTAAAGAAATGAGTGGGAAAGGGAAGCTCAGTGGTGCTTCGTAAGGCTGTAGAGCTGTTGTAGCAACAGAAATGACAACAGTCACAAGTATTGTAAATAACAGAAGCTAAATCCCCCACCAAAAGAGCTGTCCTGCTGAGATGACCTTCACCTCCTCCTACCATCCCCAAAGGGCTGACAGATCTGGCAACTAGAAACCAGCCCCATCTTCTTTTCCAATTTGCTCAGTGAAGTGCTGACAAGAGAGATTCTAAAGGTCAAGTTTTTACTTAAGTATGAAGGTAACAGTAAACCTTCTCACATATGCATACCATTAGGATATTTTCCACTATATAGCCTTCTTACTACATTACTTACATTCTTTGAGAAACATAATCACTAAAAGAAGAATCACTGTAAAAGAAGATCCCAAGATCCCAATGAGAGAGACATGATGATCTAACTAGAATTAGTGTAAGGTTTATATCTATTTACACACTAAGATAAACATTTTATATACATATAAATATATGAAGACAAGTATAATAAATGTACATACATATGGTTGAGCCTTGAACAACATAGGGTTGATTCACTTATACATGGGTTTTTTTCTATAGTAAATATGACAATATTATTAGATCAGCAGTTGATTGAATTCCTGGATACAAAGAAATTTTGTGTAACGGCAAGCTGACTTATAGATTATAAGTGAATTTTTCACTACAGATGTTTAATGAACTAGTAGAGCTATGAGTCATAATATTTAATTGCAATTTCACACAAACAAGAAAATAAGTATCTCTTGAGTTTATCCAGATCCTTAATTTATTTAAAGCAATTTAAACTATGAACAAATTTTAGCTCTCTATCCGCAACATAAAATACAGTTTTCTTGTTATTCAGTCACTCAGTAGTGTCCAACTCTTTGTAACCCCATGGACTGCAGCATGCCAGACTTCCCTGTCCTTCATCATATCCCAAAGATTGCTCACTCATGTCCATTGAGTCAGTGATGCCAACCAACCATCTAATCCTCTCTCATTCCATTTTCCTCCTAGTTCAGTCTTTCCCAGCATCAGGGTCTTTTCTAATGAGTCAGCTCTTTGCATCAGGTGACCAAAGTATTGGTGCTTTAGCTTCAGCAACAGCCATTCTAATGAATATGCAGAATTGATTTCCTTTAGGATTGACTGGTTTGGCTCCTTGCTCTCCAAGTGAATTTCAAGAGTCTTCTTCAACACCATAACTCAAAAGCATCAATTCTTTGGCATTCAACCTTCTTAATGGTCCAACTCTCACATCAATATGTGACTATGGAAAAACCATAGGTTTAACTATACCCACTTTTGTCGGCAAAGTAACATCTCTGCTTTTTAATACTTTGTGTAGGTTTGCCATTGCTTTGCTTACAAGGAGAAAGTGTCTTTTAATTTTGTGACTAATCACCATCTGCAGTGATTTTGGACTCCAAGAAAATAAAGTCAGTCACTATTTCCATTGTTTCCCCATCTATTTCCTATGAGGTGATGGGAATGGATGCCACAGTCTTAGTTTTTTGAATGCTGAGATTTAAGCCAGCTTTTTCACTCTTTCACCCTCATCAAGAAGATCTTTAGTTTCTCTATGATTTTCACCATAATGGTGTTATCATCTGCATATCTGAGGGTATTGATATTTCTCCTGGCAACCATAATTCCAACTTGGACTTCATCCAGTCTGGCATTTTGCGTGATGTGCTCTGCATGTAAGTTATATAAGCAGGGCAAAAATATACAGCCTTGAGTACTCCTTTCCCAATTTGGAACCAGTCTGTTGTACCATGTCTGGTTCTAAATACTGCTTCTTGACCTGCAGACAGATTTCTCAGGAGGTAGGTAAGGTGGTCTGGTATTCCTATCCTTTTAAGAATTTCCCACTGTTTGTTGTGATCCACAGAGTCAAAGGTTATAGCAGAGTTAAGGAAGCAGAAGTAGATGTTTTTCTGGAATTCTCTTGCTTTCCCCATGATGCGATGGTTGTCGGCAATTTGATCTTTGGTTGCTCTGCCTTTTCTAAATCCAGTTTGAACACCTAGAATTTCTCAGTTCATGTACTGTTAAAGGCTGCCTGGGAGAATTTGACCATTACATTGCTAACATGTGAAATGAGTGCAAAAGTGTGGTAGTTTGAACACTAGCATTGCTCTTCTTTGGGATTGGAATGCAAACTGACTTTTTCCAGCCCTGAGTCCACTGCTGAGTTTTCAAAATTAGAGATACCAATGGAACATTTCATGCAAAGATGGGCACAGTGAAGGACAGAAATGGCATGGACCTAACAAAAGCAGAAGATAATATTAAGAGGTGGCAAGAATACACAGAAGAATTATACAAAAAAGATCTTCAGACACAGATAATCATGATTATATGATCACTCACCCTAAGCCAGACATACTGGAATGTGAAGTCAAGTGGGCCTTAGAAAGCACCACTACAAACAAAGATAGTGGACGTGATGGAAATCCAGCTGAGCTATTTCAAATCTTAAACAATGATGCTGTAAAAGTGCTTCACTCAATATGCCAGCAAATTTGGAAAGCTCAGTGGTGGCCACAGGACTGGAAAGATCAGTTTTCATTCCAATCCCAAAGAAAAGTAATGCCAAAGAAGGCTCAAACTACTGCACAATTGCATTCATCTCACAAGCTAGTAAAGTGATGCTCAAAATTCTCCAAGCCAAGCTTCAACAGTATGTGAACCATGAACTTCAAGAGGGTCAAGCTGGATTTAGAAAAGGCAGAGGAACCAGAAAGAAAATTGCCAACATCTGTTGGAACATCAAAAAAGCAAGAGAGTTCCAGAAAAACATTTATTTCTGCTTTATTGACTATGCCAAAGCCTTTGACTATGTGGCATGACAAACTGGAAAATTCTGAGAGAGATGGGAATACCAGACCACCTGACCTGCCTCTTGAGAAACCTATATGCAGGTTAAGAAGCAACAGTTAGAACTGGACATAGAACAACAGACTGATTCCAAACAGGAAAAGGAGTCCATCAAGGCTGTATATTGTCACCCTGCTTATTTAACTTATATGCAGAGTACATAATGAAAAATGCTGGCCTGGATGAAGCACAAGGTAGAATGAAGATTGCCAGAAGAAATATCAATAACCTCAGATACACAGATGACATCATGCTTATGGCAGAAAGTGAAGAACTAAACAGCCTCTTGATGAAAGAGAAAGAAGAGAGTGAAAAAGTTGGCTTAAAACTCAACATCCAGAAAACTAAGATCATGGCATCCGGTCCCAACATTTCATGGCAAATGGATGGAGAAACAGTGGAAACAGTGTCAGACTATTTTGGGTGTTCCAAAATCACTGCAGATGATGACTGCAGCCAAGAAATTAAAAGACACTTATTCTTTGAAGAAAAGTTATGACCAACCTAGACAGCATATTTGGAGAAGGGTATGGCACCCCACTCCAGTACTCTTGCCTGGAAAATCCCTTGAACGGAGGAGCCTGGTAGGCGGCAGACCATGGGGATGCTAAGAATCGGACACGACTGAGCGAATTCACTTTCAGTTTTCACTTTCATGTATTGGAGAAGGAAATGGAAACCCACTCCAGTGTTCTTGCCTGGAGAATCCCAGGGACCGTGGAGCCTGGTGGGCTGCCATCTATGGGGTCGCACAGAGTCGAACATGACTGAAGCGACTTAGCAGCAGTAGCAGCAGACAGCATATTAAAAAGCAGGGACATTACTTTGCAAATAAGGTCCATCTAGTCAAAACTATGGTTTTTCTAGTAGTCATGTATGGATGTAACAGTTGGACTACAGGGTGCTCAGGCTGGTGCACTGGGATGACCCAGAGGGATGGGATAAGGAGGGAGGTGGGAAGGAGGTGCAGGATGGAGAACACATGTACACCCATGGGTGATTCATGTCAGGTTATGGCAAAAAAGACTACAATATTGTAAAGTAGCCTCCAATTAAGATAAATAAATTTAAAAAGAAAGAAAGAAAGATGAGCACCTAAGAATTGATGTTTTTGAACTATGATGTAGGAGAAGACTCTTGAGTGTCCCGTGGACTGCAAGGAGATCCAACCACTCCATCCTAAAGGAAATCAGTCCTGAATATTCATTGGAAGGATTCATGCTGAAGCTGAAGCTCCAATAATTTGGCCACCTGATGTTAAGAACTGACTCATTTGAAAAGACCTCGATGCTGGGAAAGATTTACAACGGGAGGAGGAGGGGACGACAGAGAATGAGTTGGTTGGACAGCATCACAAACTCAATGGACAAGAGTTTGAGTAAACTCTGGGAGTGGTGATGGACAGGGAAGCCTTTCATGCTGCAGTCCATGGCGTCACAGAGTCGGACACAACTGAGTGACTGAACTGAACTGAACTGAATTTTCACAGCGTCATCCTTTAGGATTTGAAATAGTTCAACAGGGATTCCATCACCTCCACTAGCTTTGTTCGTAGTGATGAACACTTGACTTCCCATTCCAGGATGTTTGACTCTAGGTGAGTAATCACACCATCGAGGTTATCTGGGTCATAAAGATTTTTTTTGTATAGTTCTTCTGTGTATGCTTGCCACTTCTTCTTAAAATCTTCTGCTCATGTTAAAGCCATACCACTTCTGTCCTATACTCTGCACACCTTTGCATGAAGTGTTCCCTTGGTATCTCTAATTTTCTTGAAGAGATCACTAGTCTTTCCCATTCTGCTGGTTTCCTCTCCTTCTATGCATTGATCACTGAGAAAGGCTTTCTTATCTCTCCTTGCTATTCTTTGGAACTCTGAATTCAAATGGGTATATCTTTCCTTTTCTCCTTTGCCTTTTGCTTCTCTTCTTTTCTCAGATATTTGTAAGGTCCTCTCAGACAACCATTTTGCCTTCTTGCATTTTTTTTCCCTTGGGGATGGTTTTGATCACCACCATTGGTACAGTGTTATGAACCTCCATCCATAGTTCTTCAGGCACTCTGTCTAACAGATCTATTCCCTTGAATCTTTGTGTCACTTCCACTGTATATTCATAAGGGATTTCATTTAGGTCATACCTATATGGCCTAGTGGTTTCCCCTCAGTTTAGTTCATTTCAGTCACTCAGTTGTGTCCAACTCTTTGCCACCCCATGAACTGTAGCACGCCAGGTCCCTGTGTCCATCACCAACTCCCGGAGTTCACTCAAACTCCTGTGCATTGAGTCAGTGATGCCATCCAGCCATCTCATCCTCAGTCGTCCCCTTCTCCTCCTGCCCCCAATCCCTCCCAGCATCAAGGTCTTTTCAAATGAGTCAGCTCTTCGCGTGAGGTGGCCAAAGTATTGGAGTTTCAGCCTCAGCATCAGTCCTTCCAATGAACATCCAGGACTGGTCTCCTTTAGGATGGACTGGTTGGATCTCCTTGCAGTCCAAGGGACTCCCAAGAGTATTCTCCAACATCACAGTTCAAAAGCATCAATTCTTTGGCATTCAGCTTTCTTCACAGTCCAACTCTCACGTCCATGCATGACTACTGGAAAAACCATAGCCTTGACTAGACAAACCTTTGTTGGCAAAGTAATATCTCTGCTTTTTAATATGCTGTCTAAGTTAGTCATAACTTTTCTTCCAAGAAGTAAGCATCTTGTAATTTCATGGCTGAAATAACAATCTGCAGTGATTTTGGAGCACAAAATAATAAAGTCTGACACTGTTTCCACTGTTTCCCCATCTATTTCCCATGAAGTGATGGGACCAGATCCCATGATCTTAGTTTTCTGAATGTTGAGCTTTAAGCCAACTTTTTCACTCTCCTCTTTCACTTTCATCAAGAGGCTTTTTAGTTCCTCTTCACTTTCTGCCATAAGGGTGGTGTCATCTGCATAACTGAGGTTATTGATATTTCTCCCAGCAATCTTGATTCCAGCTTGTGTTTCTTCCACCCCAGTGTTTCTCATGATGTGCTCTGCATATAAGTTAAAAAAGCAGGATGACAATATACAGCCTTGACGTATTCCTTTTCTTATTTGAAACCAGTCTGTTGTTCCATGTCCAGTTCTAACTGTTGCTTCCTGACCTGCATGCATACAGGTTTCTCAAGAAGCAGGTCATGTGGTCTGGTATTTCCATTTCTTTCAGAATTTTCCACAGTTTATTGTGATCCACAGAGTCAAAGGCTTGGGCATAGTCAATAAAGTAGATATAGATGTTTTTCTGGAGCTCTCTTGCTTTTTCGATGATCCAGCAGATGTTGGCAATTTGATCTCTGGTTCCTCTGCCTTTTCAAAAACCAACTTGAACATCTGGAATTCCACAGTTCATGTATTGCTGAAGCCTGGCTAGGAGAATTTTGAGCATTACTTTACTAGCGTGTGAGAAGAGTGCAATTGTGTAGTAGTTTTAGCATTCTTTGGCATTGCCTCTTGATGAAAGTGAAAGAGGAGAATGAAAAAGTTGGCCTAAGGCTCAACATTCAGAAAAGTAATATCATGGCATCTGGTCCCATTACTTCATGGCAAATAGATGGGGAAACAGTGGCTGACTTTATTTTTCTGGGCTCCAAAANTATTGTGACCCACATAGTCAAAGGCTTTGGCATAGTCAATAAAGCAGAAATAGATGTTTTTATGGAACTTGCTTACTTTTTTGATGACCCAGCAGACATTGACAATTTGAAATCTGCTTCCTCTGCATTTTCTAAAACCAGCTGAACATCTGGAAGTTCACGGTCCATGTATTGCTGAAGGCTGGTTTGGAGAATTTTTAGCATTACTTTACTAGCATGCAGGTGTCAGCTATGCTTTATTTATGTTCTACAAAATTATCTTTTCATAAAGTAAAGCATATATAAAAATGCCCCATACCTATCAAGTTTTCTAAAACTCTAAACTCATGGATTTTATTTAGTTATTTTAGTAAATGAGATGATATTTTCTTTTCAGTCTTGTTAATTATAAATTGGAGAAGGCAATGGTACTCCACTCCAGTACTCTTGCCTGNCTTTTCATAAAGTAAAGCATATATAAAAATGCCCCATACCTATCAAGTTTTCTAAAACTCTAAACTCATGGATTTTATTTAGTTATTTTAGTAAATGAGATGATATTTTCTTTTCAGTCTTGTTAATTATAAATTGGAGAAGGCAATGGTACTCCACTCCAGTACTCTTGCCTGGAAAATTCCATGGATGGAGGAGCCTGCTAGGCTGAAATTCATGGGGTCGCTAAGTCGGACATGACTGAGCAGTTTCACTTTCACCTTTCACTTTCATGCACTGGAAAAAGAAATGGCAACCCATTCCAGTGTTCTTGCCTGGAGGATCCTAGGGATAGGGGAGCCTAGTGGGCTGCCATCTATGGGGGTCACACAGAGTCAGACACAACTGAAGTGACTTAGCAACTTAGCAAATTATAAATTAATATCAAAGGGATAGATTATTTAATTACTAATATTAAGGAAAAACAATAGGTTAGATTCTTGCTCCAGGTCACACAAAAAATTAATGCTAAGTAATTTTTAAAGTTGAACTTTAATGATATATGATGTAGACAGCGGGTATTTATTTTTCTTGGGTATACATGTAGCAAAGAATAAAGAACATAACTTACATCTAGGTGAAAAACACAGTTAGTAGATATAAAGTAAATAATTTGAATTAGAATCCTTTCAACTAGGAAGGTCACAGGGAATGGAAGAGACAGATGTAAACAAATGATGACAAGGCATTGGAAACAGTTGGGGCATTTAAATAGTTTACCACTTTTTTTTTTTTGCTTTTGCTTGTTTTGTTGAAAGCAACTGCAACTGAATGGACATACACAATCAAGGATAACCATTTCATTATGGTTGCCTTTAGAACTGGATAAACAGTATGAAAAGGCAAACAGATAGGACACTGAAAGATGAAGTTCCCAGGTTTGAAAGTGCTCAATATGCTACTGGAGATTGGTAGAGAAATGACTCCAGAAAGAATGAAAATATGGAGCCAAACCAAAAACAACACCCAGTTGTGGAAATAACTGGTGATGGAAGTAAAGTCTGATTCTGTAAAGAGCAATATTGCATAGGAACCTGGAATGTTAGGTCCATGAATCAAGGCAAATTGGAAATGGTCAAACAGGAGATGGCAAGAGTGAATATCAACATTTTAAGAATTAGTGAACTAAAATGGACTGGAGTGGGTGAATTTAACTCAGATGACTGTTATATCTACTACTGTGGGCAAAAACCCCTTAGAAGAAATGGAGTAGGCATCATAGTCTACAAAAGTCCAGAATGTAGTATTTGGTGCGATCTCAAAAAATGAAAGAATGATCTCTGTTTCCAAGGCAAATAATTCAATATCACACACACACACACACACATACACACACACACAAGTCTATGCCCCAATGAGTCATGCTGAAGTAACTGAAGTTGAATGGCTCTATGTAGGCTTAAAGCTCAACATTCAGAAAACTAACATCATGGCATCTGGTCCCATCACTTCATGCAAATAGATGGGAAAATAGTGGATGACCTTATTTTTCTGGGCTCAAAAATCACTGAAGATGGTGACTGAAGCTACGGAATTAAAAGATGCTTACTCCCTAGAAGGAAAGCTATGACCAACCTAGACAGCATTTTTAAAAGCAGAGACATTACTTTGTCAACAAAGGTCCGTCTAGTCAAGGCTGTGTTTTCTCGAGTGGTCATGTATGGATGTGAGAGTTGGACTGTAAAGAAAGCTAAGCACCGAAGAATCGATGCTTTTGCACTATGGTGTTGGAAAAGATTCTTGAGTCCCTTGGACTGCAAGGAGATCCAACCAATCCATCCTAAAGGAGATCAGTCCTGGGTGTTCATTGGAAGGATTGCTGCTGAAAGTGAAACTCCAAATGCCTTGACCACCTGATGTGATGAACTACCTCATTTGAAAAGACCCTGATGCTGGGAAAGATTGGGGGGGAGGAGAACTCAACGACAGAGAGTGAGATGTTTGGATNCTCTCCTCTTTCACTTTCATCAAGAGGCTTTTTAGTTCCTCTTCACTTTCTGCCATAAGGGTGGTGTCATCTGCATAACTGAGGTTATTGATATTTCTCCCAGCAATCTTGATTCCAGCTTGTGTTTCTTCCACCCCAGTGTTTCTCATGATGTGCTCTGCATATAAGTTAAAAAAGCAGGATGACAATATACAGCCTTGACGTATTCCTTTTCTTATTTGAAACCAGTCTGTTGTTCCATGTCCAGTTCTAACTGTTGCTTCCTGACCTGCATGCATACAGGTTTCTCAAGAAGCAGGTCATGTGGTCTGGTATTTCCATTTCTTTCAGAATTTTCCACAGTTTATTGTGATCCACAGAGTCAAAGGCTTGGGCATAGTCAATAAAGTAGATATAGATGTTTTTCTGGAGCTCTCTTGCTTTTTCGATGATCCAGCAGATGTTGGCAATTTGATCTCTGGTTCCTCTGCCTTTTCAAAAACCAACTTGAACATCTGGAATTCCACAGTTCATGTATTGCTGAAGCCTGGCTAGGAGAATTTTGAGCATTACTTTACTAGCGTGTGAGAAGAGTGCAATTGTGTAGTAGTTTTAGCATTCTTTGGCATTGCCTCTTGATGAAAGTGAAAGAGGAGAATGAAAAAGTTGGCCTAAGGCTCAACATTCAGAAAAGTAATATCATGGCATCTGGTCCCATTACTTCATGGCAAATAGATGGGGAAACAGTGGCTGACTTTATTTTTCTGGGCTCCAAAATCACTGCAGATGGTGATTGCATCCATGAAATTAAAAGACACTTACTACTTGGAAGGAAAGTTATAACCAACCTAGACAGAATATTAAAAAGCAGAGACATTACTTTGGCAATAAAGATCTGTCTAGTTAAGGCTATGGTTTTTCCAGTGGTCATGTATGGATGTGACAGTTGGACTATAAAAAAAGCTGAGTGCCAAAGAATTTTTGCTTTTGAACAGNTTTGTGGATGTTGCCAAGCGCACCCTCCTTTGGCGGTACGATGATGGCGTGTGCACTTTTCCTGTCAAGCCCTTCATCTGCACTGGCCAGAGGATATGAGTCACGGCCCAGACGGGATGCTCAGGACTCCTTCTCTGAGGGAGCCCTTGTCCACTGCAGCATATCAAGGAGACTTCCTGATCTTTAGGCTCTTTCTAAGATGTGTATAAGAGACAGGCAAGGAGATCCAACCAGTTCATCCTAAAGGAGATCAGTCGTGGGTGTTCATTGATAGGACTGATTTTGAAACTGAAATTCCAATAGTTTGGCCACCAAATGCGAAGAGCTGACTTATTTGAAAAGACTCTGATGCTGGGAAAGACTGAGGGCAGGAGGAGAAGGGGACGACAGAGAGTGAGATGGTTGGATGGCATCACCGACTCAATGGACATGAGTTTGAGTGAACTCCCGGAGCTGGTGATGGACAGGGAGGCCTGGCATGCTGCACTTACTGGGTTGCAAAGAGTCAGACACAACTGAGAGACTGAATTGAACTGAATCACACTGAAAGTTTTCAAGAACTGTACCTGGAAAAAGCCATTAATCTAAAGCAGTTAAACAGTCAGTTAAGAAAAACAAACAAGCTAAACAAAACAAAACAAAAAAACAGCAAAATGAGTTTATTCCAGAGAAGCAAAGTGTTGCAATTCAGGGCAGGAGGAGAATCACATACAAGCCCGTCAAAACAAAGAAAGAGAAACTTTCACGGAGGAGAAGGAGAAGTTGGGAGGTGCTGTTATAAAGGAAAATATCTTTAAAAGAAACTGGGAGTTCAAAGTATAGTGGCTTTTCATTGGCTGAGCTGTGACAATCTCTCTTTGGCTCAGCTCTTGCCACGCAAGGGGAAAAATCTTTCTTCCTCTTCCGGGCAATAGTAAAGTTGTGTTACTTCCTGTCAGAAATGCAAAGGTCTTCTCTTCCTTTGAGGATCTGTATTGACTCGGCGTGGTCTGTGTGTGAGAGCTCCCCATCCTGGTCTCCTGGCCATTTAAGTGAGGTTTTCCTTTTTAATTTTTACACAGACTACAGAAGAGTAAGAAAAAATGATCTTATATGTTCAATATAGTTATGTATATATAAAAAATTTGCAGTCCTGCCTGGCCACTGAGTAATGGATTTACGTATCTTTTTTTTTATTATTCTTTTTTGCTTATCTTTATTTTCTGTCTTTTCTTGTGTAATTTTTAAATATAGAGTCTTCTCCAGAACTGAGAGGGAGTGTTTGGAGTTCACTGGCATCTTGAGACTTCTGAAAGCCACACTTGGAACTCTTGACGCCTGAGGCAACTTCATATTATTTTCCAGGGTAGACTGTTTCTACAACTCCTTAGGAAAATGGACTCAGAAGTCCCAGAAACCTTCCAGAAGGAGCTCACCTGCCTCGTCTGCCTGAATTTCCTTCTAGACCCAGTCACCATAGGCTGTGGGCACAGCTTCTGTAGGTCCTGTCTTTGTCTTTTCTGGGAACAAGCCGAAGTCCCTGGCAGTTGTCCGGTGTGCAGACGACAATCAGAACAGACAAACTTCAAAACCAATTTTCTCCTGAAGACCCTGGTGTCCGCTGTCAGAAAAGCCAATCTCAGGCAATTCCTGAAGTGTGAGGAACACCTGTGTGGGACCCACAAACAGACAAAGACGATCTTCTGTGAAGCCGACAAGAGCTTGCTCTGTTTGGTCTGCTCTCAAGGTCAGGAGCACAAGACTCACAGACATTGTCCCGCTGAAGAGGCTGCTGAGGAATGCTGGGAAAAGTTGGCAAACCAAATGAGATCTTTATGGGAAAAGATTCAAGAAACCGAAAGAAATCTCAAGAAAAATGGCAGAGGAACTGACGCTTGGATGTTTTATGTGTATCGACACAGAGACATGATCAGGAGAACTTATCAGATGGCACCCCCATCTCTTCCAGAGAAAGAAGATTACTATGTAGAGAGTATTATGAAGGAAGGCCAAAACATATGCAATCAGCTCATAAGAAGGCAAGAGGAAATAATCAGAAAGAAGAGAGAGCTCCGAGAACTACATAAGGAGCTCATTCAAATGTGCTCTAAACCAGATATGGAGCTGCTCCAGGAATTGGAAGACAAACTGAAATGGAGTGAGTCAGCACAGCTGCTCCTGCCTCAGCCTCTGCTCCCAGAACTCCCTACGTTCCCCATGTCCGGGCTGATGGACTGGCTCAACCTCTTCTGAGTCAACTTTTCATTCAGTAATGAAGTAAGCACTCATCACATCAGGCTGTTTGATGATGCAAGACATCTGACATATGAACATAAGAGCCTCCATGCATCTTTGGATGGTGGAACAGCAAAGTATTTTGCCTCATGGGGAGACCAGAGCTTCACCTCTGGCAAACAGTACTGGGAGATGCTTGTGGACAGCTCTTGGGACTGGGCTATAGGCGTCTGTAAGGATTTCTGGGTAAGGAAGGATGACGGCATACTGGACGAGTCCAACGGGGTCAAATTTCTCCTTGTGTGTGTGAAGCAGGATGACCATTACCAACTCTGGACCACCGCCCCCACTACGCCTCTGTACATAGAAAGACCTCTGGGTATGATTGGGGTGTTCCTTGATTGTGACAGTGGGAGTATTAGTTTTGTGGATGTTGCCAAGCGCACCCTCCTTTGGCGGTACGATGATGGCGTGTGCACTTTCCCTGTCAGGCCCTTTGTCTGCACTGGCCAGAGGATATGAGTCATGGCCCAGACGGGATGCTCAGGACTCCTTCTCTTAGGGAGCCCTGTCCACTGCAGCATATCAAGGAGACTTCCTGATCTTTAGGCTCTTTCTACTGTAATGGAGCTTCCTTTATTGTTATTTGATGTGACGATAGTGTCAAATGCAAACTTCACTTGGTTGTTCTCCAAATTGCTGACAATAAATTCTTCTCTTGTTAAAAAAAAAAAAAATTTTTTAATGTATTGAAAAATTGAGGGTCATCTGTTCTGATAGTTGCAGGACTTAACAACAACAATTTGATGTGATCTTTGAAATCTTTTTGTTTTTTGTTTATTTGCCTTGGGTTTCGTCTTTGTTTTCTCTTTTGCTCTTCCTTGGTTTTCTGCCACTGCTGCTAAGTCACTTTAGTCATGTTTGACTTTATGTGACCCCATAGACAACAGCCCACAAAGCTCCTCTGTCCCTGAGATTCTCCAGGCAAGAATACTATTTTCTGAATCTGACACAAAAGACAGAAGCAACAAATGACTTGTCAATATTCTTTTTCATGCTTGTCCAGACAGACCCTTCACACCTAAAGCTGTGGTGTTTATCTACTCAGGGGACCCAAAGAAACACTGTAAAGAAAATACTATGTTCCAAAAGGATGCGATGATTTAGGGATTGGATGCCTTTATTGTCTGTCAATAGATTGACAGTTCAGAAAGCCAGGTATCCTTCAGGTTGTGGTAGGAATTTGAGCTGTGAGATTTTTTTTTTTTTTTTTTTTTT